>JAODAL010052076.1:0-26229 GCA_025379985.1 Phyllomedusa bahiana
TTTGTACCATATATGCAGTACGAACCCCAGTGCTTGGCTGCAGCGTTACATAAGCCATAAGTTTTCAGTGGGGAATGGTGAGTGATACCAAGCTCCTGTGAAAGAGGCATGTACCTATTGGGCCCCTGCTTTTGGTTTTTGTACTTTTGGTGATTGCTCTCCCTCCCCCACACCAAACAACCACCCTTTCCGCCTTATGACCAAAGTAATTCCTTTTTAAGGCAAACCTGATCAACGTACAAACTGTTTTTAGATTTTAAAACAATGTTGAATAGCTGTGTTTATGGATGTACTTCCTTTATTTAGTCCTTCCTGTGCAGCATCTGGCACACGCTCCCCTCTCTGGGGTAGCATGCACATATTTAATTCCTTTGTGGCTCAAATGTTTCTATAAAGATAGTAAAAGGCAGTACGAATACCCGTTTTTTTGCACCTACAGTTGAAACCAGAAGTTTACTTTACACTATATAAAAATACACATATGCAGTTTTTCTCACATCTGACATAAAATCAGAGCAAACCTTACCTGTTTTAGGTCAATTAGGATTAACAAAATGATTTATATTTGTCAAATAAGAGAATTTAAGGCATTTTTATTATTCTGCAATGTCAAACGTTTAAACATTTTCACTAGTATTTGGTAGCATTGCGCTTAAACTGTATGACTTGAGTCAAATGTTTTGGATACCCCTTCCACAAGCTTCTCACAGTAGTTGGAAATTTTTGGACCATTCCTCTGACAGAACGGGTGTAAATGAGCCATGTTTGTAGGTCGCCTTGCTCGCACCTGCCTTTTTTTTTAGCTTTGCACATAAATTTTCAATAGGTTTGAGATCAGGCTTTGTGATGGCCTCTACAAAACATTGATTTGGGTTTTATCCTTAAAGGAACCTGTCACATGGTTATGCCCCCCTTGCAGAGGGCAGCACAAGCTAGTGTCGGGACCTGCTGTTCCCAGCACTGTGTCCCTTATTCTGTAAGATGCAGCAGTTTTAGAGCTTTTACCCCTTAAATCTTATTCATGAGCTGGTGGTAGCTCCACCCACCAAAGGCTAGCTCCGCCCACTGACAGTTATTCACGTGTTTCTACCTATACTAAGTAATAGGTTTATCATTTGAGGTGGTCGGGGCTAGCCTCCGATTGGCCGGGTTTGAAAAAAACTGACATTTTGAAGGACTCTTTGAATGACTCTGGCTGAAAACTGCAGATTTGAGCATTAAATACATGAAAACTACAGCATCTTACAGAATAAGGGACACAGCACTGGAAACAGCAGGTCTGACACTACCTTGTTCTGTCCTCAGCCAGGGGGGCAAACTGTGTGACAGGTTCTCTTTAAGCCATTTTGTAACCAGTTTGGCAGTATGCTTCCGGTCATTGTCCATTTGGGAGACCCATTTCCGCCCAAGCTTTAACTTCCTGGCTGAGGTCTTCAGATGTTGCTTCAGCATTGCAAAATCTTCTTTCCTCATGATGCCATCTATTTTGTGAATTCCACCAGTCCCTCCTGCAACAAAACAACCCCACAACATGATGCTGCGTCCTCCGTGTTTCACAGTTGGGATGGTTTTCTTAGGCTTCCAAACTTCTTCCTTTTTCCTCCAAATGTAATTATGGCCAAACAGTTAAATTTTAATTTCGTCAGACCACAGGACAGGTCTCCAAAAATGCAGGTCTTTGTTCCCGTGTGCATTTGCAAACCTGAATCTGGCTTTTGTTTCATTTGGAATAATGACTTCTTCCTGGCAGCAGTCCTTCAGCCCATGTTGATACAGTACTTGTTTCACTATGGATAATGAGTCTTACCAGCTTCAATCATCATATTCAAAAGGTCTTTTTTTCTTGGGTTGATATGAACATGTTGGACCAAAGCACCTTCATCTCTGAGACCACAGAACACATCTCCTTCCTGAGCGGTGTGATGGCTGGACATTCCCTTCTTGATTGTACTTGCGTGTAATTGTTTGTACAGAAGAATGAGGCGTCTTCAGGTATCTGGAAATTGCACCCAAGAATGATCCAGACTTGTGTAACTCCACAATTTTCTTCCTGATCTCTTAGCTGATTTCTTTAGACTTTCCTATGATGTTACACACAAGCAGTGTGTTTCTGGTGTGAATTAAAATACATCAGAGGCTCCCAAAGACACGACAACATAGCTCATATTGTTTAAAGGCATAGTAATCCTAGTGTATGTAAACTTTTGACTTTGCAGAAAGTAATAAAAATGCCTTAAATTCTCTCGCTCTCATTCTGGCATTTGGCAAATTATAAATTTTGATAATCTTAATTGACCTTAAACGTTAAGGTTTATTCTGATTTCATGTCAGATAGTGAGAAAAACATGCATGTCGTTTTATATAGTGTTTGTTACATACAGTTGAAACCAGAAGAAGTTTACAAACACTGTCTTTTGGACACCTGTGTTTTGCTATCTATTTATTGGTATGTTCTCTAATTACTTATCCGGTTCTGTACACAATAACTATTAAAAGGGTAAGGGTGCTTTCACACAGTGCAGTTTTAACTGCGCTCCAATTAAACTGCCTTTTATTAGCAGCAAGCCTTTTTCACTTGTATAAACTCTTTGGAAAGTGATGAATCAATTTAGTGTGTTGGTAATCAACCCCCCCCCCCCCCTCCCCACTCCCAGACTTCAACCACACTTGTCTTTATGAATCAAAAATATACATATACACACAAATTGCTTCCATAGAAATATCCATGGCAGTTTTTCAAAGAGTCAGCAACATATACGCATAGTAGGACCAGATCATATATTATATCGTAGTTTGAGGATGGTAAACTCACATAACTGGATCAGATGCACCAAATTTGATAATGTAGAGTAACAATAGCATGCTGTTCATCTATATGGGCCCATAGATTTGTTTAATGGATTGCTGACTGTAGTGACCTTTTTTTTAGCAGTTTATTTATTTTTGTTTGTGCTGCATATATATATTCGGATACTTTGTTTCCCCTGAAGAACCATATCAATAACGGGGAAACGCATCAGGTGTTAATCCAGATTATGCAGTATTCTAGTTGTTTCCTAATATTTTAATACCATAGTTAGTCAGGGGGGCAGCCACCGATAGGTGGGGTCATCCTTTTTGGGACGGGGTCCCCGCCTGCTAGGTAGGGTGTAATAAGGACTGGTACGTTTATTGATCTTTATCTATTTTTGATATGTGAATTTTTGATGCATGTTATTCTACATCTATTAAATTGGGTGCGTCTGATCCGGTTATGTGAGTATACCATCTTCAAACTATGATATAATATATGATCTGGTCCTATTATGCGTAAATATACCTTGCTGACTCTTTTTGAAAAATTGCTATGGATATTTCTGTGGAAGCAATTTGTTATATATGCACATGTCTTTATGAATCAAATTATATTGGTTTAAATATATAGAATAAAAGGTACGTTTTAGCTGTATAATTTGGTGTTGCATATATAGGGAAGCTTTTGGCTCTTCCTGATTGAAAGAGACTTTTTTTTTTTTTTTTTTTTTTTACTTAAATTTTAAAAAATTTGAAAGAAGCTTGGTGGTTAGCATGGCATTTTAATTTGTGTGCAGTTAAAACTGCACCAAAACTGCGCTGTGTGAAAGCACCCTAAGTCACTAATGTAGTGTCTGTAGCTGTGAGGCTTCTGTAAACTAGGAAGAAGCACCAAGAAGGTGTGTAGACAATTTTAATATATTCAGATAAGCTCAAGTTAATAAAGCTAGGACTCTGCACCACCTAAACCTTTTTAACCTGCTACATAGGAGGCTGGTGTCAGCTGCTAATTGCAGCCAAGAAAGCTGTGTTTGTTCCCTGCTGTTGAACCATTTAGACTCTGCAGCATGTGAATGAATGAGGGTGGTGCACAAGTTTCTCACTGCAGTCGGCACCCCCATGGTAAGATTATGGGGTGCCGAGTCAACCTGGCGTCTGGAAGTCTTATGAATGCTTCCTTTACTACCATGTACGCTTTTCTATCACTTGCTGTCTTAGTACATCCTTCTGTATTGTATGAACAAGTAATCTAAAGAGACTCGGTTAAGGGGGTTCTCTGAGACTGTCTTTTTACTTGTTATAGGGTCACAAATGTATAGTATTAAACTTTGTAATTCATACTTATTAAAAACTATCTACCTATTCTGTGCAGAGCCAGGCAGAGAGCCCTGTCCCACTCCCCTCCGCTCTGTAACCACATGATGTTCATAGATCACATGGTTTTTCTTCTCCCTCACTTAAAGGGGTTGTCTCACTATAGGTTTTCAGCCTACCTCAGTGTCTGGCACCATAGGATTTTTGAATTCAGGGGTGTGCTTTGTCGGTCTCTTCTCCCCTCCCCTCCCACCTCCCTGCAGCTATGTTATCACCCTGGTGCTTGCTGCCGATACTAACTCTGTCATTCAGACTTGGCATTGGGATTGTGTTCTATTCAAAACTACATGAGTTTACTGCCCTATGCCTCCTGCTGAAAAATTGTACTCATCCAATACCTACAGTGGATGAAAGAAGTAATAAACTTTACTGTGGACGTCCTAGATCATGGAAATCCAGAGTAGCAAACAGCACACAGACAGCTCTCCTCCTCCGACTGCAGTAACTTCTATACAGCAGGGGGAGGACGAGGGGGTTTGCTGCCAGGGTTAACCCTGTGTGTGCCTGCCTAGATCTCTGCACAGCAGTAAGCAGCAGAAGTCTGTGGAGCTTTCTATGCTAATAAAGCAGAGCGGGGGGGGGGGGGGTTGAGGGGGTTAAGGGCATGTCCCCACGGCACGGGTTTTTCAACCGGTTTTTTAGGGTGGTTTTCGGTTTTTTCAGACCGCCTCAAAAACTTGGCCGAAATTGAGCACAAAAGGTTGCCCATATGAAAAACCTGTGCAGCAGTCCCCACTGCACGGGTTTTCCGTCTGCATTTTTTCCGGCCGCAAAACATTGTGCTTTCACAATCTTGTTTCCGGACAGAATCTGTGCAAGCCAATGTGAAGGGGGAGGGCTTTTCTCCGTTCATCGCGGCGAAAAGCCGTGTCCCCCCCCCCCCCCCGCGGCCGTGGGGACGGCCACAAAACAGGAGAAATACCGGCCGGTTTGTCCTGTGCCGTAAGAACACGCCCTAAGTGTTCCTACAAATCTCCATGGACATCTCAAGCAACAACATACACTGTTCTGTGCTGTCCTCCCAGAAAAAACACAGGGCAGCTGTGAAGTGTTACTATAATCGCGATGTGTCACTAATACAGCAGAGCAGGGAGGAAATGAACCGTTCATCTGCCCCCCTGATCTGTTCTAATTATTAAAAGACAAGCTCCACAGACACAATCATGAATATAGATAACACACTTCACTGCTGTCACTTCGTACGTGACCACAGATCAGCCTCAACCTCCTCTGCTCTCCTCAATCTGTGTAGAGAGCAGAAAAAAAGGAGGGAGCAGGCACACACAGGTAATCCAGGCACACAGCTACAGACACAAAAAAGGGGGGGGTTTCCCCCCCCCCCCCCGGGAGGGTAAAAAAAATATAGCCCTCCCCCTCCCTTCTCTACAGAAGCAAGTGGCTTCATACTGTGTCAGGAGGGGCTCTGTGCTCTGACCTGCATTTAGAAGCTTCTGAAGGTCACCACACGACAGCCATTGAGAGAAAAATCAACAGTTTGTGGCTATAGTGATGTTGAGAGCAGATGCACCCTACTACAAGTATAACTAAAATCAGTAGACATTGTTCCATGACATATATTGCAAAGACAGCTTTGTATATTTTTTTTTTTGTTTATTTTTTTAAGATCTTGTATTAAAACCCATCATTGTAGGCGAGACAACCCCCCTTTAACTTTTTGTCCTCAGGGGGTGCTGAAGCTATGCTCTCTGCTCAGGAACTCCCTTTTAGGCAGCCTCCATTGAGAGTTCATATTCCGTCCGAAACCAGACGGAAAATGAACATGCTCCAATTGAGTTTTTTGAGCCCGCGGTCGGAAAAACCCGTGCATTGGGGACTGCTGCAACGGGTTTTCCGTAGAGCACAATTTGTGCTAATTTTTCGGTCCAGGGTTTTTCAGGCGGTCCTGCTAAACCGCAAACCGCTCCCGAAAACACTGGCCTGGGACATGCCCTTAGTGGGGAGTGACCTGAGCAGAGAACAATCTGGCTGATGGCATTCACACCTGCCCCAACCTTTAGTTTGAAAGTAATAAGAAAGCCAGCTGGAGTAATTGCAGTGGAGGGGGAGCTTTGTTTTTTTTTTTAACACTGACCCCTGCTGACAGACAGTAACTGACTGTACTCCTGTAAGTGGCTCTTATATGGATTAATAAGAGGCAAAGGAAAAAAATAAACACATTAGATAGTGAAATGGGCTTTAATTTTCAAATGTAAATCTGTCCATAGTGTTCTATGAAATCTTTATTTTATCATTAAAAGGGGTTAGCTGGAGTTTAAAGTTAGTCAAATCATTGCTGTGTCTGTATTTAGTCAGTTCTATTAAGAATTAACCACAGTTTATTTCGTATGCTGAGCACAGGTAAAAGAATAAAATACCAACGTCAAAAAAGATGAACGCAATATGATTTGGAAACACCATACTTTTTAGTGTCTTCACTGCAGTAAGACCAAAAACAACATAGAAAACGTTCGAGAAACGTAGTTTTTTCTGTCCACTGCCTGTCAAAAGCAGCATGTAAAAAACGGCCTTTTTTTGCCGTCGTTTTTTACTCATGTTTGCTGTCTTCAAGCCTGTTTTTTTTTAACCCCTTCAGGACCCGCCGTTTTTTTTTTTTTTGTGACACGTTCGTTTTTCCCTCCTCGCCTCTGAGAAGCCATAACTTTTTTTTATTTTTCCACCTACATAGACAGATGAGGGCTTTTATTTTGCAGACAAGATGTACTTTCTAATGGTGTTATTCACTATACTTTAGAATATACTGGAAACCGCAAAAAAATTCCATGGTGGTGGACAAATTGTGGAAAAAAAACTTATTTTCGCCATGCTTCTGGGTGATTTGCTTTTACGGCATTCAATCTTCGGTTAAATGTGTTTATCTGCTATTCTACAGTTGTTACGCATCCGCAATACCAACAGAGGGTTTCCATTTGTTTTGGTACCAAAAAAAATTCATCACAATCATTTTCTATTGTTGACATTTCGCCGCGGCGCCATTTTTGTGTGACCAATAACATTTTTGTACTAAACACCTACGGACGTCAGTGAGTGGTGCATTTTATGCGGCTGAATGTGTACTTTTTATCGCTAGTATTTGAAATGCATCCGACTTTTTATCATTATTATTCCATTTTTTGAGTGACGTAAAATGACAAAAAACGCATATTTTGGCGTTTTGGGGATTTTTTGTCTTTTACAGAGTTCAGCGTACGGGAGAAATGATGTCATGTTTTTATAGATTCGGACTTTTTTCGGCCGCGGCGATACAAATGTTAACTTTTTTATTTTAATGATTTTATTTGTAAAATAGGGAAATGGGGGTGATTTGAACTGTTTAAATTCTTTTTTTTTTTTTTTTTTGTACTGTAACATTTAGTCCCCTATGGGCTTGACCCACTAGGGGGCGCGATTGTTAATACAACTATTGCATTGCATAGGCAATGCAATTAGGGTGTACAAAGATTGCGGTTTCCTAGCCGCCACTTCCTTCTGCGGACAGAATGTGGAGTCAAACGGACCAGGGTAAGCGACGGGAGCTCACAAGGCTCCCTAACCACCATGCCCGTTCGCCCTTTGCCCGCGGTGTCTGATGGTTAAACAGCGCAGCGGGCGGAGCCACCCGCCGGCGCTGTTACTCGCCGCGGCTGAGCGGGGTGGGGTGGGGGGATGTGGTTGCTGAGCGATCCCCCTGCAAAGCCCCTTAGCGGCCCTGGAAGTACTCATAAGCCCAAGGTCGTTAAGGGGTTTTTAATGTATGCAAAATTAATCCATTGGATGTAAAATCCCACCTACAAAATGGCATATAAAGCACATCATTGCATTTAATGTAATTCTTGTAGTCTTTTAAAAACGGGAATTTATGGCGCTAATAGTTATTTCGCGTTTGTCGCCAAAAATACTTTTTAGATTTTGGCCCTATAGTCCATTTTTTTTAAATGGATTTTTGGTACCAAAATCCGTTTCCTAACATATTTTGGCACTGAATAAAGTTCTCGCGTCGGACGCCAAAAATAAAATTTTTTTTTTTTTTTTTTTTTATTATAAGATTTTGCGCTAAAATGCTGTTTCTTAACATATTTTGGGCTAATAAAGTTAAGAAAAGGATTTTAGTGCCAAAATCAGTAAATGGGGATTCTTGCGCCAAAATCCGTGAAAAAACATATTTTAGCGTCAGAACGATAGAACTTTATTAGCGCCAGAATCTGTAAAAAAGTATTTGTGCCAAAATCCGTAAAAAAACGTAATTTTGGCGTCAGAAGCGAGAAAGAACTTTATTAGCAACAAAATATTTTAAGAAAAAAAAGATTCGGCTCCACGACTGACAACCCCCTAAATGCCGTAAAAAACGTATTTTTAGCGAAAAAATTATGAATGCGCAACAATCGTTAGCGACTAAAGCATGATCATTTTATTAAAAAAAGGACACATCAGACAATTGGAAGCAAATTTGATAAGTTAACATTTATTAACACCCACTATAGGTGGGAACTTGGGTCTCCTGGGAGGGTTTTCATTGAAAATCGCGGCAAAAACACTACAAACGCACCATAAGACTCCGGCGCTTACATAGACTCCCTGTAGAAATAATTTTCTGCCCTGCTCTGGCGTTTTTTTAGAACATGTTGCAAAATACGACCAGTAAAAAAAAAAAGAGTAGAAACAAGAAGCCTCCATGAAGACAGCAGGACGTTTTTACATTAGAAGTCCTATGGAATTTCAGTCGTTTTTCCAGCGTTTTAGACAACGAAAAACGCATGAAAAAACTTAGTTTTTCTGTGCAAGTGTAGACATAGCCTTAGTGTTCCCTACATTTTGGTGATCTATTGAGCGATCGGTTGAGCTGAAGCACTTCTTGAGTAATGGCCAACCCTCAGTGTAACACTCAGTGAAGTCAATGGACAATTGAACTGAATAAAGGAATTGCTTCATCGCCCATTAGAGTGACTAGCATACAAGCTGAGGATTTAAACTCTGGTATTTTCATAAAGGGGGGCAACATTGCAGTTTTGCCTTTCTCAGAGTGAAAGTAGCAATGCCATCCTGCCGATTAAACTTAATGTAGATAATCATTTATTGACAGTTGTTGATGTGGACCCAATCCTCATATGTTGCTTGTTGATAAACAGCTTACTAAAGGAAATGTAAGCTCTGACTGAGTTAGCCGTTGGGGCGAGTGGGCTACAAGAGCAATAGGAATTGGGTTTTGCCATTGCTAAGTACGGGCCAACATTTAACGGAATCATAGCTCCCTCAGGTAATTCTTATCTTTACGCACCCGGGGAAAGAACTGACATGTAATTACTTCCCACTGATTACTGGCTGGGGAGAATTAATGTCGTGATAGCTGGCCAGCTCGTCCCTCTGAAGCTGCGGGCGATAGCGAAGCCGCTATACGCTGCAATTTAATCATGTGAACATACTTAGAGATTTTTGGGGGGGGGGTTCCCCCCCCACCAGGTGGCTTACCGCTTTGCCAACCAACCCAAGTTAGAAAAGAGCGTCTGTTCTCTAGCCTTAAAGGGAACCTGTCACAAAAAAAAAAAGGTTTTTTTTTTTTTTATGCCCCCCTTGCTGAGATGGCAGCACAAGCTCAGTGTCAGAACCTGCTGTTCCAGCGCTGTGTCCCTATATTCTTGGTAATATGCAGCAGTTTTAGAGCATTTACCCCTCAAATCTTATTCATGAGTAGGGTGATAGCTCGCACCACCAAAGGCTAACCTCGCACCACTAACAGTTATTCACATGTATTTCTACTATTCAAATAATAGTTTTTGTCCCTGTTGAGATGGGTGGGGCTAGCCTCAGGTGGGAGGGTTTGAAAAAAAACTGACATCTGAAGGACTTGCTTCAAATTACTCTTCAGGCGAAAACTGCAGATTTGAGCATTAAATACACGAAAACTACAGCATCTTACAGAATAAGGGACACAGCACTGGAAACGGCCAAGTGCCTGCACCTGGCTTGTTCTGTCCTCAGCAGGGGGTTAAATAACTGACAGGATCTCTTTAAGATTATATTGGATTTGAGGTAACTATGAAGGAGGATCTATTGGAGTTCATACTATTTCTCAGAAACAAATTCATAGACAAATGTTGTTGATCATGACGTTTTTGTTAAACTTTTGTTCGAAAGTGGTATTCCACAACATTATGATACAATAATCAACGCTATAAAGGTAAAAATAACATAAGTAAAAAAAGCCTGTTACCATTTTACTACAGTAAAGTTATCACTTAAATGTGGCGCCATTAGTTTATTAGGAAATTGTGGCGTCTTTAAGTCGGAGCTTTTGCTTATGAACAATAATCAAGCTATTTAGGTAGAACAAACACTGACAAGCAAAATGGTAACAATGTTTTAATCTCTTGACTTTCAGGCTCCGTACTACCATCCACAACAGCTTTAACATGAGGCTATCTTACATAATTGGACTTTACAATCATTTTAATGCATCTGCATTAGTTCCGCAGATTCATGTCATGCAGCTTCATGTAAACTGTTTTTGCACCTAAAAAAAAAAAAAAAGGTTAATTTTTAATATTTTGTTAGTAGTTGGAAATCCACCTTTCCTCACCAATAATGTCATTGGGGACACGGCACCTTGGATTAGGCCCTTGTCCTTAGGAGGTGGACACTAGGCTGACCAAGCGCATTCGCCTCCCCGGTGGCTTATATCCCTCCTGCTGATGCCATGGCTGGATCGAGATTTTCAACCTAGTTGTCCTGCAGTGTTTGTTGTTCTTTATTTCTTTCCTTAACAGAAGTGAATCGAGCACCCGGCCTCTCACCTATCAGGTGGGCTGTCAACGCGTAGTTGTACCGTGACGTTGTCCCCCCTACAGAGTCAGAAAACCAGTCAGTTCTTTTGGCAGGCCTTCCTTTTCGCTGCTCACCCGTCCCCACCTGCTGCCTCTGCGCCTTTTTTTATGGATGCCGGTAGCCTCACCTCTGGGGTGCGTGGTAGCCCAAGGGGTTATGCCGCGACGCCCGAGCCTACGTCAGATTGTGAGTACCCTGACTTCCCCCGTATTGGGGGTGGTCCATAAGTTTTCTTTGTGTTTCTTTAGAATGGGTTTCTCCCTGCGGCCCCCCACGCTGTCCCTTCCCCGGGGGGTAACCTCCTAGGTGTGGGTGGGGACGTCATTCTCCCCACTTAGCCGGAGCTGGCGCTGGGCAAGCAGGCATCGAACTTGTCTGACACTTCGCTTAGTTAGCCTGTTTAGTGGCTAAAGTGTCGGCCAATATAGTGGCCATTCGCCGTCACCTGTGGTTTAGTCTTGGCTGCGATGCGCACTCACAAGAAGTTTATTGGTGCACTCCGTTTTCTGGCGGTAGGCTTTTTGGGAATGTTAGATGATTAGTTCAGAACCACAGGGGGGTCGTGCAACTCCCCCATAGCCATTACAGGGCGCCATTTTTTTAAAAAAGCGGCCCCTTTTCAGCGGGGAAGGTCCCCTACCCCCGGGGCTAAGCACCCCTCAACCAGCCAGCTTTGACCTGGCGAGCTTGGGGAGGCCCAAGGTGCTTCCCCAAGCCCCTTTTTGGTTTTTGGGCTTCCCCACCCAGACAAATTTTTTTGGAGGGGGGTAGTCTTCGCCAGTTCCAGGGGGTCTGCAGGGACGGGCGACAGCCTGTGTCGCGGAAACATTACAGGATTTACTTCATTTAAACTCCCCCCAACACTGTTTTTTTCCTTCTAGTTACCCATTCTCCGGGCCCCCCCATCATCTTTTGTTCTCAAACCGACCCCCCTCCTTCAAAGGGGTATTTTGCCCCCCCAAGTCCGAGCTTTTTTGGGTTTTTACTCAAACCTTTTTTTTATTCCCCCAAAAAGGTTGTTGGGGCTCAACCCGGTTTTGTGCAAGTTCTCTTTCCCATAAAATCCTCCATCTGATGCATCATGGACATAAAATTTTTGGGCCTCCCTAGCATCAGGGACCGTTTCTGAACCCCTTTTTCCCGGGCCCCCAGGGGTTCCTCGGTTCCTTGCACATTTTTAGTTGGGGGTTTGGCCTCGAACTGCACCAGGTCTTCACAAATTTTTCGGGCACCCCAATGGGGGTTCGTCGCTCAGGGGTGCCGTTATCCCGAAAGAACCCTTTCTAGTAAGGCTCCTTTCCTCACCCGCGGGACAGTCGGACACCCTAACCCGGGGTGCCTTGGGGTGGTAGTAAATTTAAAAAGTCTTCGACCCATCACAGGGATGGAATTTCGGGGGAGATTCTCAACCCACGGTGGCCAAGTGTTTCTTCCACCGGGGAAGACCGGGGCAGCTCATTTAAAACCGCTACTTCGGGATCACACCCTTACCCTTTGCACTTGCATGCGGTTCTCAGCAGGAGGGGCTGCCCGAACCTGTGGGCCTTTGTGCAGTTTCATTCTTGCCCTCCCTGCGGGCGATCCTGTTCGGGGGGATGGTTTCCAATGTCCCTGGACATAACGCCTTTGCCACTCCGGGCTGCGTCCACCCCCCGGGGGGGTAACCCCCCCTGCTTGCATCAGGGGGGGCGTTTCTGTCCCCAGGCTTTTTTTCACCACGATCGTACTTTTTTTTTGGGGGGTGGAGAACTGGTTAGCCAACCATCTGTGGTGACTTTTCTTTCCGGGAGTGGGCTCTTCCCGGGGGTTTTTTTTTTTCTCCTTTGCCAGAATGGGGGCCACCAAGTCGATCTTTTTTTTCTCGCCTCATCACCAACCCCGGGCAATTGGCCGGGGACCCCCTCCCAGCAGTAATGCCGGGGGCCCCTTGGAGTAGTTCACTCGATCTACCTTTCCTCCTTGCCCTTTTTCCCCGATCTTAAGGCCTCAAGCCCCGGAGGGACCCCCATTCTCAGGGCCCCGCGGGCCCCGGTACGGGACTCGCCCCCTTTCCGACGCCCTTGGCCCCTTTCCGCTGCTCCAGATCTTCTCCCCGGGGGGTTTTCCCTGTTCCACCCCATTTTTTCCGCGACTGCTTTGTGGCGGGCTTTAAACCAAAAAATATTAAAATCTGGGGGTTTGTGGGGGGTTTGTTACCCCAACCATGTTGGGGCACCCCCTTTCCCCCATCATTTTCCCTATCTGGAAGGCCTTTTTTGCCTCGCTGAACCCAAAATTTACCCCCCTTGGGATGCTCCACCCAAAAAGGGGGTTTTCTTTTCTGCAGTCAGGCCTGGGTTTGGGGGCCCTTTTTACTCCTGAGAGGGCATTTTCTTTTCTCTTTTGTTGCAGGGCCGGCTTTCCCGCCACACGTTTTTAAAACCTTTTTGCAGGGTCGTGCTTTGTCCCCCCGGTTCTTAGGGCCCATTGAACCTGGGATTTAAATTTTTCTTGAAAAGGATGAAGTCTGCGCCTTTTTTAGCCCCACGGGAATTTCCCCACATTTGCTTTCGTGGGAAGGGCCATTTCCCCCATCCACCCCAGTGTCTAACTGGCGGCTTACATGCAAGGGGGGTTTTTTTGTTTTCATAAGGACATGATTGTTTTTTGGGCCTTCTATTTTGTTTCCCCTAAAGTGGTTCCTTTTCATATCAATAGGACATAGTTCTGCCATCCTTTTTTTCCCTCCCCTTTTCCCGGTGCGGGCTTTCATTTTTAACGTGTCAGGCCATTTTAAACACCCTTTTTACGGAATCCCTTTAGCGCTCGTAGCCTTTGTCATTTTCCCAGAATCCCGCGAGGGGGCCCAGCGGCCTCCTAAGGGCCACCTTGCAGCGGGTCCTTTTGCAATTTCAGAAGCCTATCTGTCTAGGGGCAAGACCCTTCCATTTCGGGTTACAGCTCACTCCACACGATTGGTTGGTGCCTCCTTGGTGGTTCGGCATCCGGCTTTAGCATTACAGGTGTGCAAGGCTGCCACCTGGGCTTCGATCCATACGTTCTCTAAGTTTTACCAGATCCATACCTTGGCCTCAGCTGACGCAAGCCTCAGCCGTAAGGTGCTTCAGGCAGCAGTGTGCTGATGCTTATCACTGCTGATGAATTTTTGAGTTGTTGCTCCTTTGTTTCCCACCCTCTGGGACTGCTATTGGACATCCCAAGGGGCTGTGCCCCCAATGAATGATTGGCGATACAATGGGATTTTTGTACTTGCCGTAAAATCCTTTTCTCGTCCGATTCATTGGGGGACACAGGTCCCGCCCTCGTTTTTTCTCCATGGATTCGGTGTGCTTTTCTGTTCCTCTTGACCACGCCTTTTGGACCAACTGATCAGCCTGGTGTCAGCAGGAGGGATATAGGCCACCAGGGCGGGCCCCACGCGTTTTGGTCCGCCTAGTGTCCATCTCCTAAGGCAAGGGCCTATACCCAAGGTGCTGTGTCCCCCAATAAATCGGACGAGAAAAGGATTTTACGGTAAGTACAAAAATCCCATTTTTGGCTTTCAGTATTACCTGAATCCTTCTAGGCATGCTCTGAATCCGATTTCAAGCAGATCTTGACCAAAGTCTGATCCCAGGTCTCTTCTACACGTTCCCAATATTGATGCATACTGGACTTGGGTACTAATACAGCTTTTTCTTCAACTCTGCCCACAAGTGTTCGATTTGGGTTGAGGTCTGGGGACTGTGGAGGCCAATACAGCAACTCTACTTCATTGTCGTTTGAACCATTCCTTCTCCAACCTTTGATGTATGCTTCAGGTTGTTGTCCTGCTGGAACACTGTTGTCCTTTTCATATCCATAGTGCTAGATTGTATGCAGTTACTCATTTTGTAGGGTACTTGCATATAGCTTGGCATTGATGTGACCATCAATACTGGTCAAGTATCGAACACCTTTGTCAGGTTCGATGGAGAAAGCCTGATGTTTCATAGCCAATTTCTTCAATTTCTCGATCAGTTAGTCGCCTTTTCTCTTGCTTTCTCCCAAACCCATTTGCACCCATCAAAGCCTGGTCTATTGACTTTCATCTCATCGCTCCAAATCGCCTGTTTCTAATCTTCCATTTTTCATACTCTTTTGTAAACTCGAGCCGACGCGGCTTATGAAGCAATTGGAAGTTGCGGCTTCACAGTTTTTCGGGCCCTCAGTCCAGACCTGTGTAATGCGTGGACATCTGTGATCTCACTTTTATGAAACATATGAGTCACTTCCACTGCTATGTCTCACGTTAAAACTTATAAGAGTTTGTGATGAGTCAACTGATATTTTGAATGGACGTCCACCTCTTGGCTTTTGAATGGGTGGACGTCATTTCATATTCTTCCAGCTGTCATGGCCTCACATGATGCAGTTTGGCAATTTTCTTGGCCGAGAGACTATCGATGAGCTGGATGCTACTGCTTCTCTTTTCTTGGGAAATCTTCTTCAGGGCTGCTTGAACCAGTGACCTTTCACTTGGTAATCAGCTTAACACACTGAGCCATTAAGGAATGTGAGAACAGGTTGTAATTTGTAGTATACAAGAAGAAAAAGATTGTTCCACCAGGAGCAAAGCCATAACCATGCAGTTACATGACAAAAATCTGCAGAACTAAGCATATGCCAAATAGTTGCAGATCAAAGTTATGTATGAGGGCCAAGATGATTGTGTATAAAATGATGGTAGTCTCACGTTGAAAGCTGTAGTAGATGGGGAGATATGGATCCTGAAAACTGCAAAACATTGTTACCCTTTTGCTTGTCAGAGTAAAATATATTTATTGGATACAGCTTTGGAACACAAAAAAAATTAATAAGCAAGTCTCTGCAGTAAATGGGGGGAGGAAGGGGGGGGGGTTTCAACAAAAACGTCCTGAAAAACATTTGTGGAGTGAGCCTATGAATTTATTCTGAGAAATAGTATCCCCTCCAACAGACCTTGTTTATAGATGACCTCACATCCGAGCCTATTATTTCCACTAACTTGGGTTGGTGGCAAGGCGGTGACCACATGGGCAACGTCTCTAACAATGTCTGGGTATAACGGAGTTGCCCCATGCACAGTCCGTTCTGATGGGACGGTTGAACTTTTTTGAAAGCAAGTGAAAAACTTTGCTGAAATCTTGTCATTCTGTTTACTATGGGAGCGGAATCTTTTCCTCTGCGGCAACACTTTGCCTGCTACCTGTCTTTCAAATACTTTTCAAAATTAATCTCATCTGATGCAGAGAGATGGTCACAAGCATAATAGTATAACTAGTTATAGTGACTAGGATTCTGGGGAAGGGTTGGTGATCCAGGGAATTATTCCGATTGCCAGATTGGAGTCAGGAAGAAAGCTTTTCCCTAAATGAGGACAATTGGCTTCTATCTCATGGGATTTTTTACCACCTTCTGGATCAACACTATAGCACAGTAAGCTGAACTTGATGGACGTCTAACTAAGTTGTATCAGCAGAAAAGGCTTACATTTTTGAAGCAGTTTTGGAATTGGGCCTCTGGCTAGCAAAGGTTTCAGGTTTTCTGTCTCCTTGAATGGATAGTGTATTGGTGTAGAGACAGAACACACCACATGCAACAATTTCTGGAAGAACACATACTTGTGGTAGCAGCATTATTGTATGGGAAATGTTTTTGTGGCAATCTCTGGGCCCACTCATCCACGTGGAAGGCACTCTCAACTTTCCTGGGGCAGATCGAATCTTCCATCAAGACTATGCAACATTTTACATGGCTTTTAAATATCCTATACTGGTTGGAAGAGCATGATCAAAACTTTGGCCTCGTTCACACGGCTTATTTCGCAACGGATTTGCAGCCGTATTTACGGCCGCAAATCCGTTGCGAAATCAGTTACAAACAAGTAACTGGCCGTTTTACATTGAATTTTAATGGGAAATATGTGTCGCGTTCAGACACACTTATTTCCAATCCGGATTGCGACATCGGATTGCGGCCGCAATCCGGCCGCAAAAACAACGTGCATGTCAATTACTTTTCCCGGGCGGATTCACCAATTATAATGAATGGGGATGGTGAATCCTTTGGGAAATCGGTTCCCCAAAAACGTGCCACACTTAGTGGCACTTATTTGCAACTGATTTGCAACTGATTTCAGAACGTATTTATGTCGGAAATCCGAAGTGAATAAGTTCTGAAATCAGCCGTGTGAACATAGCCTTTCAAGTACTAATGTGACCCCAAATTCACCAGAGGCACACCTACATGACTCAACTGTGTAAAAATTTATCATGATCTTTTTCATTACTCACGAGTCTTGAGCTGGCTTGGTTAGTATATAAGGTGTGTGAGAGGCTGTTTGCATACATCCTTCATTGCTGTCATGGGTAATAGGTGTGATTTGTAATGGTGTTGCAAAAGGAAAATTAGTGTCTTTGTTATATATGAATATTGTATAATGTTTTGTATAAATATATTATATTATTATGGGGGGTTGCAAAAGTATTCATACCCCTTGAACTGTTCCTCATTTTAAAATGTTACAGCCACAAAACTTAACTGTGTTCTATTGATATTTTATGCGATAAAGCAACACGAAGTATAAAGATATTCCTGTTTTGAGAAGGCCTAAAGATGTTTGTACCTTATCTGTCAGGTGTTTATTAGTTTTCAGGGTGCTGTTTTATCACTACTGTTCTTGAATAAAGTTGTGGCAAAGTGTGTTGTTAGGTTTAAAAAAAATAAAATAAATATAGCCCAAGCTCGGAACATCTCATGGAGCACTGTTCTATCAGTCATGAAGCAACTTCTAACCCACCAAGACATGGACGTCCATCTAAACTGACATATCTCCTTTTTGGGATAATTAGCAAAGCAGTCAAAGGGCCCCGGGGGGTCCCTCTGAGTAGCTGACAAGGGCCCGGGGAGAACTGTCCACGGACTCGTTTTTATCTGTTTTCCCAAAAAATCTGGCCTTTAGGAACATTGGGCAAGAAAAAATCCAATTTGAAAGCAAGCCCTAACATCCCAAAAAAGCTAGGGAGGGGGGCAACACAATGGGGAAAGGTGCTCTTTTTTGGCCAAAATGAAAAAAACTTTGTGGGGGGAAAGTTGCACGTTGTCGCCCTGAACATTCCTCTCCCCCATGAAGCATGGGGGTGGCAGCATCTTCTGTAGGGAAAGGGTTTTCTTCAGCGGGATTTTGGGGGCGCTTGAAGTTGATGGCAAAAATGGATGGGTCTAAAACAGGGCATTCCTGTAGGCAAAACCTATTAGAGGCTGAAAAAGACTTGAGACTGGGATCCAGACCTAAATTCTGGCAGGACTTGAAAATTGCTGTTAACAAATGTTTGCCAACCAATACGACTGAGCTAGACTTACTAGACCGCATTAAAAAGGGGGACAAATTCCAGCCTTGGTGTAAAAATTGGAAAGACCCCCCCCAACGACTGAACTTTTATTGTGGCAAAGAGGCCCCACAAAAATGGGGGGTGTGGCAAATCAGTTTCCCCAAAATGCAATGTTTCAGCCCATCCAAGTGTGGCCTTTCTCAAGCAGCAGAGACAGGCCACACTTAGATGGGATGAAACGTTGCACTTGGTGTTTTTTGTTCTCACTATGGAATAAAGAAAATTCCTGCTTTTTCTAAGATGCTGTCGTCCGTTGTATGTATCTTTTGGACAATTGAGTTTATTGTCCACTAGGATTCTTAAGTCCTTCTCCAGGTCACACTTTCCCAGCGTTTCCTGTTTTTTAACAAGAGATGGATTTTTCCTCCCCATGTGCATAACCTTGCATTTATCGGTGTTAAATCTCATCTACCGCTTCTTTAACCAGGCCTCCAACTTATCCAGATCCCTTTGTAATAACACATTAGCCTCTTTTGTGTTTATTACTTTAGAGATGCTTGGTATCCTCTGCAAAGATTGATATTCTACTGTGCAATCCATGTGTAGGATCGTTAATTAAAATATTAAAGATAATAGGGCATAATACTGACCCCTATGGTACCCCACTAGTAACAGGAATCCAGTCCGAGTATGTATCATTAACTGTAGTTTAAAAAAAAAAAAAATAAATGTATGTTCTCATGGGACAACACTGAAGATATAACACTTTGATGAAAAGTAGTCAGTATACTCCTTTTAGATTTGGTGTGCCCTCAATAGAACTTCTCACACAGACATCAATGTCTAAACTACTGGCAAAAAAAGTGAGTACACAGTGAAAATGGACAAATTGTTTCCAAAGCGTCAATATTTTGTGTGAGGCTGCCCCACAGAAGTTCAATACAGTAAAGGTCTGGAGATATGCTTGGCCAGTCCAGCACCTTTACCCTCATTTTCTTTAGCAAGGTGGTAGTGGTCGTCTTGAAGTTGTTTGGGGTCGTTATGTTGGAATACTGCCCTGCAGCCTAGTGTCCTAAGGGAGATCATGCTTTGCTTCAGTATGTCACAATACACATTGGCATTCATGATTCCCTTAATGAACTGTAGTTTCCCCCCCACAGCCGACGGCACTTGCACAGTCCCAAACCCTGACACTCCCACCACCATGCATGGCTGCAGACGAGATGTATTTGTCTTTGTACGCCTCACTTGGTTGCCGCCACACATGCTTGACACCATCCAAACCAAGTTAATGTTGGTCTTCTCAGACCACAGGACATGGTTGCAGTAATTCATGTCCTTAGTCTGCTTGTCTTCAGCAAACCGGTTTTGTGGGCTTTCCTGTTCATCATCTTTACAAGAGGCTTCCTTCTGGGACAATAGCCACGCAGACCAATTTGATGCGGTGTATGGTGTGACTACTGACAGGCTGACCCCACCCGTTTAACTTCTGCAGTAATGCTGGCAGCACTTATACATCTATTTTGATAAACCATTCGGCATATGATGCGGACCCATGGGTATTCAACTTTTTTGGGTTGACCACGGTGAGACCTTTTTTAGAGGGGAACCTGTCTTTTTAAAAAACCCGCGAAGGGTTTTTGGGCTACCAGGTGCGGGTTCCGTTTCGGGTTTTTGGGCAATTTTTTTTATGGCCTACCCAATTTTAAATGTAAAAGGAAAAAATTCCCCCCCTCACCCTCCTCCCCCCTCAGTTTCCTCATCTTTTCCATGAGGCCCATTTTGGGAACTTTTATACCTGTTTTGGGCGTTTAAAACCCCAAAAATTTCACACCTAAAACCCTTGTAAGGGAAAGACAAGCCCAAAAACCCCCAACCTGTGGGGGGAAATTTGGGGGGCAAAAATTTGTTTTTTTTCCCTTTGGGATCGGCTCTATTTTTCAAGCGGTTTAAGGACACTGGCTGTTGTCCTTTTTCGGGGGAAAACCCCCCAAAATTAAATTAAAGAAACCCTGTTTACAGCTTGTATAAAAGTTCTTTCTTCAGTGTTGCCCCCTAAAGGGTGAAAGGGAAACCCTGTCCCCCACAAGATCGAGGGCCTGATTTGGGGGTAGGGTGACTTTGGGCCTCCCCCCAAAGGGGTACCGGGGTCTCTGGACACAGTTTCACAGTTTCCCCCCTTGTCCACACTGGTAGGGGGAAAAACCCAGGAATTACAAAAGGGGGGGAAAAAAAAAAACCCCACTTCCCACAACCCGGAAGGGCCTGGGGGGGGTTTCATTTTTTACCCACAACATAAACATAACTAACGGGGAACTTGTGGCAGAAACCCGGGGAAGGGGAAAGGGGTTTTAACCCGGTCCATTAAAAGATTTCTAACCAACCAAAAAACCTGCCCTGACAGCGAATATTGAACCGAAATATGGAAAAAGGGGGGGAAATTGGGGTAGGGGGCCCAACAGACCGGTTTCAGATAAAAAGTTTTTTATATTTTTAAAATCGTTTTAAAAAAAAAATGCACTAGACAAACACATACATAGGGAAAGCAAAACATGTACGGGGTAAAGGGGGTGCAAATCCCGATGGGATAGGGGTCAGCCAAAAAACCCCCGGGAAGCTGTTCTAGTTACCTGGCCTTTGCAAAAGGGTTCTGTACTTTGGAAATGTAGACCTTAGAGGCCATTAATCAGCTGCGGTGTCATGCATGTCATGACTGGGATGAGCCTGTATACCATTGTAATAAAATTCTGGCAATCCATTAAAATTGAATATAGCGAGTGTTCTTTACAACCCATGAAAACTTTCCAATCTTGAAAAAATTTTTTTCCCTTAACTTTTTTTAGGCATTGATTTGTCTGCAAACCAAGATGAGGAGAGTGATCAAGAGACATTCCAACTGGAAATTAATAAGGACACAAAGAAGTGTGCCTTTCGGACCCATACTGGAAAATTACGGGACCCGGGCCAAGCATTGGGGGGAATCCAACAACGAAATCAACTTTTGATTTTCTAGTGGTTTTCCCAACGGGTTCCGGGATGTTTGGCCGAAACAGGACGGGCCCTTTTTCATTTTTTGGGGGAATCATTTTTTGCCCTAAAAAATGGGCATCTTCCCCCACACTTTTTTTTTGGGTAGAAGCGTTTTCAACCATGAACTACTGTTAAAAATCGATTAAAACACCAAAAAGTCACAGGGAAAGATTTTTCACCCACTGTCCCCCAAAATCAGTTAGGGGTGGTTCTAATAGCGGGAAAAAAATTAGCATTTTTAAAACCCCTCTGGGGCTTTTTTCCCCAAATGCCCCCGGTTTTTTCCAGGGGTTTTTACAACAGTCTTAAACTGGGTGAAAATTTTTAAAAACATTGCCTTAATAAAAAACCCTTGCATTGGCCCCCACTGCACTTTTTTTTCCCCAAACCCGAAAAAAAAAGGGGAGCATTTTTCTTTCCCTTCCGCCCCGGGTTTTTCCGGGCGGGGAATATAAAACACTTCAAATGCAAAGGGGGGGCCCTTTTCCCCCAAAAACACCGAGAAAAGCTGTCCCCCCTCGGCCATGTGCATGGCCGAAAAAACAGACATAAGGGGCCCCTAAAACATAAGCCTTATTAAAAACAACCCAGGTGGGAAACTTCGGGTTTCCCGGGGTCCAACCGGAGACCCGGGCACTTGGGGTGACTCCGGCACGGCACGAAAAGGGGCACTTTAAAAACCGGCAAAAAATACCCGCGACCGCCGAAGCCCCAGTTTCTGCGCCCCTTAGCCGGGGGAAGCAGCGAGGGACAGGGGGAAAGCGCAGCGGGTGCCACTTTTGCAGGGGGAACCCCAACGAGAGAGGACACGCAGCGGGGGCACTAAACCCCCCCCCCAGGGGGCTGGGGAGAGATCACCCGCCTGGACACCCTGGTGAGCAGCGGAGGGCTCACCGGGGGTTTTTCCCCAAAGGGGTGGGGGGCGGGACAAAAAGGTGTACAGGGGGGGTTTGGGGCCATAACAGACAAGTGGTTTTTCGGGCACAGAGGAACCCCCCGGGTTGGGTGTACCTCCCGGGCCCCCCCGGGCCTTTTTGAAAGCACCCTGCCCCTTCCTTCCCCGGGACAAACCCCCGGGTTTTCCCAGCCACCGCCCGGGTCCCGACAGGAACCGTCCTAGGTCCCGTGATAAAACCCCAGTTAAGTGTTTTTTTACCCATTTCCCGCCAGGGGTTCCCCAACGGGGTACCCGGGACCGACAACAGGGGTTTAAAACAGCCTATAGAGTGGACTTGCCAAAATCACTGGGGGAGAGTACTCTGGGAAAACCCCCTCAGTGCAAAAGGGGCTACCGGGTAATTTCGCCCAAAACAGCCGCCATTTAGGGATTTAAAAATTCCCCAAACTCCTGCCCTTCTTCCACCTGCCACCCCCCGGACTGCTACATACATACGGGTCCCCTTTTTCCCAAAAGGGTTTAAAACCATGATTTTAAAAATCTCTGCCAACCAAAACCCGCTTTTTGGGTGGAAATTTTAGGTAAAATACAGACCCATTTTCCATATTGGTTTTTACTTTCCCGCAGTTAATAACCAGATTTTCTAACCCACGGCCCCCCCCCGCCGCTCCAAGCCCATATAATACCAATCAGTTTATACCCCCCGAAAACCCAACCCTTTGCTCCGGGGGCCCCTATACGGGAAACCCCATAATCACCAAAAAAAAATAAATTCCTGGACGAAGCTACATCAGTTCCATCACGGCCCCTCCCATTTCCCTTTTCTCCCCCCTCAAAAAAAAACGGCTTTTTTAGCATGCATGGAAAAATTCCTGTACAAAAGGGGGCTGCTAAAACCCCAAGCACCCAAAAGGCAACCCCAAACATCTTTTCCCCAAATGCCCCAAAAAAGGTTTTTCTGGAGGGAAAATGCCCTTTAAACAGACTTGGGGTATCCCCAACGCCCCCTCCCAGAGCCTGAAACCAACACCCCTAGTGGCAATTCGAGAGATTTCCCCCCCCCCCCCCCCCCCCCCATTCCCCCAAAGGGGGGAGGGGGACCACGGCACATCAGGGCTCCCTGGGTTCCAATTTTAAAAGCTCTACATGGAGGGGCGAAGCGTATCCGGTGACATACAAGCCCCCCTCCGGGGCCCCCAGGGGGGCAGATTTCACACCAAGTCAAATCGGGCTTTAAAAAACATGCGGGGCACTTGATGAACTAAAAAACGCAAAAAGCAGGAAAATAGAGACAAAACCACAGAACACGTGCGCAGCTCTAGATATTAAAACCCCAAAAGAAGAGCGTTTGTCCCCCTAAAAATGGGAAACCTGGGGAAACCTTTTCCCGGGGGAAAAATTTTTTAGTATTGACCCCTTTCTGAGACCCTTTTCCGCTAGAGACTTTTGGGGCTTTGGGGGGTGGGAAAGGGAAAAGGGGCCCGGGAAGGGCCCCAGTCCAGGGACCGGCAAAGTAGGCCCTTTTGGGCCCCGACCTAAAGCATAAAGGAAAATGTAAAGAGACTCTGACCCCAGACCCATTGAAGGGAAAAAAAATTCCCCCAGGGCAAAGTAAATATTTGGATTTTACTGAAAAATGCAATTCTTAGGGGCCTTTAAAGATTAAAGAGGGACGCAAACCCTTTAAGGGGCCCAAGGGGCCTAACTTTTAGGGGTTTTTTGGGCCGATTGGTCAAAAAAACGCAGAGCTTTCCCCTCCCATTTGTTCCCCCTTGGTTTTAAAGCATTTTCCCGCCCAAACCGCGCTGTTTGGGAAACGTGATTTTCTGGGGGCCCTTTTTGGGTTGGGTTTTAAAAAAGGGAGAATAAAGGGCCCTTTTTTCTATCCTCAATGAATCCCGGGGTGGGGTGCTTTTGTCAGTGCAAACTCTTTCAAGTTTTTACCTGACACACCGGGCTCTTTGGATGTTTTTCTTGGGTAGACTGAAAATTTCCGGGAAACCAAGCCGCCCTCACCTGAAACCAGGGGTTTGGCCACACCTGCATCCAATTCCGCTCCTTAAAAAGAAGAAAGCTCCCCGTCGGAAGAGGAGGGGGCCCCCGGCCCCCCAAGCCATGACCCCAAAGGGGCAAAAAAAACGCTCTGCTTTTAAAATTTGGGGACATAAAGCAAGGCATAATACGTTTTTAGGCTTAGAAATGAAAAAGGGACCATTTTTACGTGTTTGGGCTAAATTTTTTTGCCCCCTCTTAAAGTATAGTTTTTCTAATTTTGGGGTTGGTTTTAAACCCCTTTTTTTCTCTTTCCGCCCGCCTTGGGGAAGTTATGTAATTTTTGGCTTTTTGGGGGAGTATGACTTTCTCCCCGAAAGGGGAAAAAATAAGTCCTATGGCAAAACTTTTCCTCGGGGAGGAAATTTTTCCCCTTTCTCCCTTTCCCCAAAATGCTTTCCCGGGCTAATGACCAACGTTTAAAAATTTTGTAGTTCAGGATTTTTTTTTTCCAGCCCAAAGTCACTAGGGCCTACTTTCCATTACATTTTTGGGTTTTGAAAAATAATAACCTTGGGCGTTTAAAGGCCTACGTTTTCCCCCGGGAAACGTAAAAATTTAAACACCAAGAGATTGAAAGCAACATACTCCCTGCAGGGAAAACCCCCTTGTCTATTTTAAAAACCAAGAGGGGAGGAAAGGTAAAAAGTCAGGCCCAAAGGGAGGAGGGGCTCCGTCTATTCATAATTTTTTATGGCCCCAAAACCCCAAAACCCCCCCCCCACCTTCTTTGGGTTTTTCTTGCAAAACCCCGGTTTTAGAAAGGGTCCCACTGACGCAAGATCCTAGGGGGGCTTTAACGCGTCTTCCCCAATAGAAACCGAAGGGGGGAAACGAAACCCCAATGGGGCCCTTTTGCCTTGACCCTCAAACCCCCTTTGTCTTTTACGAAAAACTAGGGGGGTCGGGCTCTTGGTGCATCCGAATCCCGGAAAGGGAAAGGGGTATTCTTATTACCACACCCCACGTTCCTGGTCCAGACGATTTTTTTATCCCAAACCTACTTCCTAGAATAGAAATGTAGTGAACGAGACCAGTCATCTCTGACCATCGCCAGTTAGCTGACCTCGGGCAATCCAACAGGGGGGAATAAAATTTTAGGTTTCCCTCCTTTTTAACAGGACAAATTTTTGGGCCCCCTGCGGAGGTGGGGGAAATTTTAAACGATAACCACACCAGGAATCGCCCAAATTTTTTGGGAAAGGCGAAACTGGCTACAGGGAAAAACTCATTTGTCTAATTACAAAAGGGCAAAAAAATCTGCTCCCTGGGAGTAGACTTTTGGAAGCATTAACATTTTTATATCAAACCCCCCAAAAAACACAAAAAAATTGGGTGACAGCCCGGGAAATAGAGCATGGGGGGAAAATGGGGCACTTTAGAAAAAACCCCCTTTTATGCACAATTTTTTCGCTATGGGAATAACCAGGGAAGTGGGTGCAGATTGCTAGAGGTACCCGGGCGGACCCCCTCAAACCAGCGTTAAGGGGAAACCCCACATAATTATCCCCCCTTTCGAGGGCAGCACAAGCTAGGTCCCCGACCTCTGTTCCCAGCGCTTGTCCCCCTTTTTCTGAAAAGCGAGTTTTAGAGCATTTACCCCCCTCAAATCTTATTTTGAGTAGGTTTTTATCCCCCCCCACCAAAGGCTTGCTCCCCCCTGACATTTTCACATTTTTTCTACCATTTAAAGTAAAGGTTTTTTACTTGAGCTAGGGGGGCTAGCTCCGATTGGGCCGGGTTTGAAAAAACTGACTCTTTGACTCTTCGGCTGAAAACTGAAATTTAGCATAAATACACAAAACTCCAGCACTTTTCGAATAAGGACACAGGCTGGGAAAAAGCAGGCTTTACACGCTTGTTCTGCCCCCACAAGGGGGGATAACCTATTTTACAGGTTCCTTTAAACGCCAAGGGAATCAGGGAAACCGGGGA
>JAODAL010052077.1:0-26228 GCA_025379985.1 Phyllomedusa bahiana
TTTTTACAGGGCTATCAGCCAGCTACACAGACATCCAGCTAGCCTTCCATTGACCTCAAGACACTTCTTATAAGGCTATCATGGTGCACAGAAAGAGGACAACGGAGGCTGGAATGGAAGACTGCCCTCTTCAGCGAGGAGACCTGCTTCTGTGTCAGACGCAATGATAGCCGGAGATTGGTCTGGAGACCATGTGGGCAACACCATGAACAGGCGTTCACAAGGGATCGTCGTACCAATGCTACTCCCAATATCATGGTATGGGTGGCATAAGATACAGCAGCTTTCAGGTACACGAACAGCTTAGCATTACATTTATTTGGTTGTGGTACCAGTGCTACAGCCATTTATCCAAAGCAGGGGTCTTCAAATGGCGGCTCTCCAGCTGTTGGGAAACTACAACTCCTATCATGCATTTATATAATCTATAACAGTGGGCATGATAGGAGTTGTAGTTTCCCAACAGCTGGATCAGGGGTTTTCAAACTGTGGCCCTCCAAAGTATCCCAGGAGATAGTTGTCTGAGGAATGTTATGCCAGAATGAATGCACTTAGGCAGGCAAATCTTCAAGACTGGCTGCCAGCAGCTTCCTTTGCAATTTCTAACCAATGACACCTAGATGTGCTTACTGAGAGACAAGTCTGGAGATGCTGCAGACCATGGCAGCATGTTTAGGCCCCACAGGAGCACAAGCAACATTTGGTCTGGTGTTGGCTTGCTGATAAACCATCTTTATGGAGAGAAGATTTTTTATTTTTTTTTCCAGATCCTCAGATAGTTTTTTGCCACGAAGTGCCATGTTGAACTTCCAGTGACCAGTACAGTATGAGAAAGTGTGAGTGATAACACCAAATTTAACAAGCCTGCTCCCCATTCACACCAGAGCACTTGTAACATGAAGGAATCGCATGACACCATGGAGGGAAAATAGAAAATTGGGTACACTTTGTCCATTTACACTAAGGGGCGTACTCTTGTTTGTTGCCAGTGCTTTAGACACTGATGGCTGTGTGTTGAGTTCTTTTGAGGACATACACACATAGGCTTCTGAGCATGGCAGACCGAGAGTTTCTTTTAAACTGCAAATACATCCTTGGAAGGGGGGAAAGACAGAGGTAAAAAAGCAATAAGCAGAGTATAAGGCTGCGTCCCCACGGAAAGGGACAAATACCGGTCGGTTTATCTGATCCGTATTTGTCTGGTTTTTGTGCCGTGCACATGACCGCGGGGGAGGGTATGGGGGGTTTCTCCGCGATGATCACTCCCCCTTCACATTGGCTTGCACAGATTCCGTCCGAAAACCAGACGGAAGATTGTGCAAGCACAATGTTTTTGGGGACTGCTGCACAGGTTTTCCATAGAGCCCCATTGTGCTAATTTTCGGCCGGTTTTTCAGGCGGTCTGCAAAACCGCCTGAAAAACCAGCCGAAAATCCGTGCCGTGGGGACATGCCCTTAGAGGCATGTAGAGTAGTTGTAGGGCGGGCTCCAGGCTTCTCAATCCAACACACAGATCTGGGTGCGAAGGGCAAAACTATTTCTAGTACAAACCAAAGCCAGTTGGGGCAGTAGGTATTTCTATATCAACATTGCATCTGAGTGAAAATGTCCCCTTAGTCATTAATAAATTTAAGGAGGTTCGGTTAGTAAAGTCCGCTCTTGGAGTATTTAATCCTATGTACAACTAAAAAAAACAAAAATGGATAATGCACACATATATAAAGAAATCCCATAAGGAGAACATTACCTACTTATGCTAAAATATTGCTAAAGAAATAATTGCACCAAGCTACTATGGGACCCTTGTTGGGATTCTGCTCTGAGGTTTGCCACTAGCATGACATCTACAGTGATGAATACCCTCGTGTAGAGGAACCACCAGCTTTTTCTCCTTTTTAAGTGTTAATTTTCCTATTAAAAATCAATGTGATCGTTCCCCAGAGCAGAGACTTTCAGACTGTCATGAGGAGCTGGCAGATTGGTATTCACACAGCTGCGTGGGAAGATCACAAAGGCGTGAGTCTAAAATAAGTCGAGTGAGTCAGATTGGAATGTGATTTATATGTAACCCACTCCTATAGGCAGTGACACACATGGGACACTTGGCAATGAGCATGGGAGAATGGAGCAGCAGGGAGGATAATGCATTGTAGCTCATAATGAGCCACCTAACAAGGGGTGACTACGAAAACTCTAAATGAAAAATGTTTTGTTTTTTTTGCTCAGTGGTGAGAAGATCGCCTCACAAATCTGAAAAAATTTCGAGCATCAAATTACTTCTGCAGTACTTTCCCCCAGGGGATCCCTTGTAACCATTACTAAGAATTAATATTGCATCTCAGGCTTCTTAATCCATTAGCCTGGCCAACTGCATGACATCACTAGAATGACACACGGTTAATGTATACAGCTATTACCACCACACACATAGGATCAATATAGCATTTGTGTCATGCGTGTAGTGGCCCGGCCTGTATAATAACATAAAACCGACTATTAACCTTGCACGTCCTCCATTTCAGAGACATAGGTCAGTCCAGCAGCTTCCATCCATATCTCATTGTGTATGGGTGTGGACTACTGTACTGCCTCCAGACTGGAGTGGACTGCAGATTCAAAGTTCCTGGCTACTAAAACCCCAATATATTTAGATTTTATATAACAATTATTTCCATTATTAATATCGGGATTTCTCTTTTCTAACCTTTACTGACCCTTCAGGGAAAATACATGTGTAATAAGTTTTGACGTGCATAGGGGAGGGAGGACCACATATCAAAGATTATAGGCCCTACTAGATGCTGCTGGTTCCTTCTATTTTAAAATTTGGATACATGTTTTACTTTGCTAACATATCAGCACTTGACGAGAACATATATTCCCAGGTCTGTAATCAGTAACTTCAGAGCCCCGACCACAGTATCTTGACCAACCCCACCCAGTTCCTTCCACTAGATCAGCTGCAACCCCCCCACCCTCCTCTTTTTTTAAAGGACACTATCATTGGAAAAAAAAACAACAAGCAATATGTTACCATTATGGTTTTTTTTGTTTATTTTTTGGGTGGTTGGGCTTTTTTGCACAATTTTTTAAAGTTCCCTTAGGTACAGCACTTTTCTGACTTCCCCTTTGTAAACTGATAGCACAGGAGTGAGAGCATTGCTTGACCGTTTTATTCCAGGCCAACTATGGCCTGAGAGGTGTAAGTGTTCTCAGCAAGACCTGATAAGTGGGAAGAAAGCTGGAAACCCTCCTACTGCAGAAAAAAAAAATTGCTTACCTCATTTTTCTTTTATGTTTTGCTCGTTATTACTCTGTCAGTCTAGTCTAATCTTATCTTATCTATCTCTGCACAGAGAACAACAGAGTGATCATTATATCATTACCTAGTATTTGTAATGAGACTACAGAGAAAAGCAGCAACTGCAGTAAAGCAAGAATAGTCTTGCCTGCCAGTCAGGAGATTTAGCTCTTCACTAATACAGATAAAAAAAGGAAAATGCTTAAATGAAAAATAAAATGCTGTCCAAAATTAAAAAAATAAAAATAAAAAAAAAAGCTTTCAAGGAATATTGGCTTTAAACAAAAATATTCCTTTCTAATGGAAGTGTCCCTTTTAACAGACTACTGGCAATACTGCCCTGATGCCCTCTATATCCCTGTGCAGGTTCTCCATTAAAGTTGGGAAGAGAATCTGGGAGTGGCCTCTTCTCCAGATATCCTTTAGAAGCCGCCTTTAGGATGCTTTCACAAGGTGCATTTTTGGCAGGTTTTTTTTTTTTTTTTGCTCAAATGCACAGCATCAATTACTGTGAATTTCTGCAAAAAAAAAAAAAAACAAAAATGCACCATGTAAAATCACCCTTATGGTATTAATGCCTGTAAAGTTAATACATGACAAGCTACATCAATACTTTTCAGGGGTAAAAAAAAAAAAGTAATTTTTTTCAACTGCCTATTAATCTGTAGACAACTAAAAACACTTCAGTTGATAAGTAAACCCGACATGTTCCATAACATCATAGACAACTACAAATACTAATTGACCAGAAGCAAAATATCAGTTCTGTATAACCAAAAAATATATTCTTGGCAGTAAAAGGGTTGAAGAGATCCAGCTTTGGAATCCATTATTGTGCTGCAACAGATGACCTCATGCAATACTGCAGACGAGCAAACTGCTAATGTCTAGAAATATGACCCAAGCAGTGGAAGGAGACCATGCCAAAATCCAATGCACAAAAACTAGACTGATCCGTCTGAAATAGAACGAAATCCCTGCACTAGCAGAAAAGTTTAATATTACATAGGGCATAGTGTGTTTAGCATATTTAATTGGCTGATGGATTACTTATCCATCTTATATTCAAGTGGTACTCCAGCCAACAGCTGACTCACCACTCCCCTACATCCCATAGAGCTGTATGGAACGTTAACACAGCCGACTCCATATAACTTCTCCCCAAGGTTGTGTTAGTAGGTATGGGCGGACGACTATCCACCAAACTAACATTTAGTATTCATTCTGTTACTGGCTGGAGTACCCCCTTTAAATCTAAACAAACAACTACTCCATAGTGATTTAGTAAAGTGATGATCAATTTTAGGGAAAGCTGGGTAAAAATCAATATAGCCATCATTCCAGCTCCTACATGGAGGGTTACCCAGACTCTCAAGGACAAACTAGCCAGTCGCTATGGATATATCATGACTAAGCATATTTACCATCCAGGAGTCTGGGAAAGCAGAGTGTGGAGGAGTCAATGGGAGTCAAACTGGTTTTACACAATTTTTCTAAGACAGAAGTGTAACTAGGAAAGCGTTTACTCAAGGACATATATTTTACGGTGATTTTTTATTAATTTTAGGAGAAATGCTTCGACACTTAGTGTCCAGAGGCCTAGGCTGGAAGTTTATTACGGACATGCAGTCCCTCCCAGTATATGGTCACATCCTCCATTCGGCACATTGTTGCATGCAGTTAGCAGACCAATACGGTCACACCCTCATCATGCATTCCTTGCTGTCAGTAAACTAAGGGTTAACCAGGGTAGCTCCATTCGTTTTTATGTCCTGATATGCTTTGCATATTCTATAATGGTTGCAATAGAAGTAAAATAGATGCCGGCTCTCAGGAGCAGCAGGTATCTCCATGGCTGGTGACAGCTCGGGCTCCAGGACCAGTGCCTCTCCCGTCCTCCCACTCTCCGGCTGCATTCATTACTCATTCTGCATGGCAACACATGGAACATGCCGGACAGCTTTAAAGCCTAGCAGATGGGCAAGTCTTGCCCTCATCTGTTTTGCCATTATTTGTACTAGTATACAATCCATTATTTTATTATTGTGAGAGAACCCCTCTGCATGCTCCCCGGTGGCTCCTGCCAGTACTGCAGCCATAAAAAGCATCTCAGCAGGGTGCTTCATGTCACAGCCCTGTTACATCCATTATTTTTTTTTTTTTTTACTCGGTTGTACATGTCTAGAAATATTTAACAAATGCACGGCCGTCTGCCAACCAATAGTAGGAAAACACTCAACAATTACTAAAAAAAAAAGCAACTGAATGGGCGCATTGCTGAATGCCATAGCATCATGTATGCTACATACAAGAGAAAGAGCTGCCATCCTATACAATTGGCCCTAATCCGTGCTCATGGGCGGAAATTAGGGTGTAAGCCCCAATGAATGCAACAACTGATGAGTGATGACAATCGGTACGGTGATGGGGAATATATTGGCACTGTATAATAAATAAGTCATGCATCAATCTACGGCTGTATACAGTGGGTTGTGGTACTGCACCCTGGCAGCATGTCTATTGCATTACATAGGGTTTGCATTCAATAAGAGAAGAGACACATACCTTAAAACTCGCAAAGGGGAAAGTTAAACTCCCGAGGTTGGGGGGAAACCCATGTTAACTCCTCCTGGGTTTTTTGGGGTATGGGAAACAAAAACCTGCCCCTCTCTTTACAGCCCGGCAAAAAAAAAGGCCCGTGGGAATTTACTGTGTGCGCCCTCCCCCTACCACAAAAAACCGGGCAGCAGCCCTCCCTGGGGTGCCTTCCCTTGAAAAAACCTTAAAACAATGAGGGAAGACCCCAAATTTCAAATGCATGAGGCACAAAGGGGTGCTCTTTCAGGGAAAAAAAAAGGGGTTTAAAACCCGCCAGCTCACAAACGTCAAGCTGGGCCAGCGGGTGGGCCCACAGGGCCCCTTGGGAGCTGGGAAACAAAATGGAATTTTTAATTTCCAAAAAAGGACACATTTAAAAAAAAATAGAAGCCAAACCCGCCTCAGACAGCGATTACCTTTTGATGGGAAAAAGTCCACAAGCGAAAATATTTAAACGTGAAAAAATAAAACCCTTTCCCGCCCCCAGGGTTTTTGGGTTTATGCTAAGCCTGCCCCACATGTCCCAACGATTTTAACACCCAGGGCCAATGATGGCACAAAAAAATATTTAAAATAAAAAATTTTAAAACCCCTTTATTTTCAAAATCTATAAAAAATTTTTAAAAACAAAAATACTAGAAAAGATTTAAAAATTTTAGGGGGGGGAAAACACCTATAACCCAAAAGGAAAAAAAAGCAGGATTGGGCGGGTTTTGGTAAACAAATAAAAGGGGCAATTCCTTTAGAACAAATTTATAAAAATCGGTTTTTATATATTGAGATTTATGGAGTTGGAAGAAAAACAAACTAAAAAAATCAAAAATTTTTAGTTTCTCTTTTGGGTTTGGGGATTTACCCGGGAGGCCCCCGGTTTTCAAACGGGACAGGGGACCCGTAGGTTTGTTCTTAAAAAGGGGGTTTTCCACTAAAAGCTATTTTCATTTTCCCCTTCCCCCTTTTTTTTGGGTTTTATTTTGGGAAATTTAGGGGGCGTTTACTGGTTTTTTAAATAGGCCCGCAGAAAAAAGCCCGGGCTGTAATAAAAAGCAACCCGTGGTCTCAGCCTATTTAAGAGAAAAGGGAAAAGGTCTGTAAAACTATAGCAACCAGTGCTTTGCACCTATAGGATAGACCAAAAATGGCCCGTTTGCAAAAGCGACCTGAGGGGGCTATGCAGCCTATAAAAAAAGGGGGTATCCCCAGCCAAAAGGTAGGACACCTTTTTTAAATGGGACCCCCATATTGCAGAGGGGACTTTTTTTTGCAAAACCTTTAACCCTTTAAAAAAAAAATCCTTGTAGTGAGAAACCCCCCTTTAAATTTTGGGAAATTTTTGGATGCAAGTCGAAAACCCTTTTTATTTTATTTAAATGTAACTCAGGGCCCCAAAAGGTTTTTTTTTTTTTTTTTTGGATTTGTGCCAGGGAAAAAAGTCTTACATTTGTTTTGCTGTCTGTGCCCCGGGTTTAAAAGAATTTTTAAAAATAAAGTTTCTGCTGGGGGCTCCCCGGAAAAAAGTTTTCCCCACAGCTACTCTCTTTCTGGGAATATTTGGGAACTAAAGTGCACAGCCCTGCCTCATAATCCCCCAAATTTTTTTAACTAGAGGGGAAAATGTTAAAAAAGGGGACTGCCCGTATTTTAAATGACAATTTTAATGTTTGGGGCCCTTTAAAGACGTGGTTTTTACCTTTTATGGAACAGATTTTAAGAAACTTCTGCAAAAAATCCCTATGTAAATATACCTTTAAAAAAAAAAAAAAAAAAAAAAATCCACAAAAAATGCTTTTATATGTCCAAAGGGTTTAGAAAGGGGCCCCTGGGTTTTTCGAAGTCCCCTTTACTCTCCCACCCTTAAATTCTTTGTAACGAAAACAGAAAAGCATGCTAGCCCTTTTTGGGCCCCCCCGGACTTTTAAAATTTTGCATTTTTATTTAAATTTAAAAAACCTAAAAAAATTAAACCCACCTTTTTTAAAAAAAAAGCATTTGTTAAGTTTTCAAAAGCCCAATTTTAAACCCAAAATTCCCTTTTTTTAGAGGCCATTTTTTTCTTGGCTTAAACCTTTTAAAAAACGGACCCCCCTTGGGTATGGGGGGGGAAGGGGGTTTTTTTTTTTGGTTTGCCAAAAAGGGGTTTGCAGTTTAAAAAACCAAAAATGTTTAAAAATTTTAAAACCCTTAACCAAATCTGTGGGGGTGTTTAAAAAACAAGGAAAAAAGGCCCAGGGCCCCAGAAAGGATTCCCCCCCTTTCAATTTTTGGTTTTAGGGGAATTTTTAACTTAAAAAAAAAATTATTGGGATTTGAAAAGTTTTAAGGGAAATTTAATAAATTTCTTAAAAATTGCCCTTTTGGGGGGGAAAAAGGGAAAAACCAGGAAAAATTTAAAGGGGCCCGGCGGGCCCCTTTTGGCCCGGGGTTTTAAAATTTTTTTTTCCCTTTTGGAAAAAAACGGAAAAACCAAAAATTCTTTGTTGGTTAAAAAAACACGGGGGGTAAAAAAAAAAGCCAACACCCAAACCTACAAAAAAAAAAAAAAAAAAAAATTTTCATTTTTCCCTTTTGGAAGAAAAAGCCAGGGCTTTTATGGCCCCTTTTTTTAGTTTAAAAAGGTGTTTTAAAACCCCAAATTAAAACCAAAGGGAATGCCCCCTTTTAAACGTAGTACCCCCTCTTGCCATTTAGAGTCCCCCCCTTTTTTGCCAGGAGATGCCCCCCATATAGGTTTAATTTAAAAATAAAAAAATAAAAAACCCCCTTCCTCCCGGCTCCTGCAGCACGGCCGGGTTCCGGGCCCATCTCCCCCAGCGACGCGGGGGAAGTGAGAAACAGCCGGCCCCAACTTCCCCCGCAGCCGCGCGTAAAATTTTCCCCCGCGCCCCCTGACCCGAAAAGGGGGCGGAGCAACCACCGGCGGCCCGGACATAAAGGGGGAGGAGAGGAAAAATCCCCCCTGCCTCCTTTCCCTGCACAGCGGGGGGACTTTTCCCGGGGGGTGAAGCAGGCGCAGCAGGGCCCCTTCACCCCCCTGTAGGAGCGGCCCCGCGGCGCCAGAGTAGCGCACTAGCGCTACTCTGCGCCAGCGGCCCATTTATTTAAAGAAACCCCCCCCGCCCCTTGGCCCGGGGGGAGGGAAAGCCAACTCCCCCGGGGGGGGGACCTCCCAAAAGGGGGGAACCCCCCCCCCAAAAAAGGGGGAAGGGTTTGGGATGTAATGATTTAAAAGCAGCCATGGTTTGAAAAGGGAAGATGCACTGCCCCCTGCCCTGGGCTATCTGAAGGGGGGCTGCAAAATCCAAAAACATGTTTTGGAAACAGACTTCTAAGGGAAAATGCCCGCAACAAAATTTTATAAAGAAATTATACCCCCCAGAAAACAGACCCCCCAAAACAAAAAAGTGTGGAATGTTCGAGGAAAGGGAAAGGGGCAAAAGGTTTTCGAGGTCACTGTGAACCAGTACCCAGTTTAAATTTGGAAACCCTTCCATACATATTTTTCATGATTTTAGGGCCAAAAAAACTTGGGGGGGGGGGAGGTTTTAAAGGGTTAATTGGAACTTTTCCCCGCAACTCCTTTTCCAAAAACGAAAAGTGGTTTTAGCTACATGAATGAATTTCCCCTTTTTTTTCCCGGTTTTATTTTTCCCCTCATTTTTAAAGGGGATTTAAATTTTTGGCAAAGTTTTTAAAATTGCCCCCAAAAAAAACCCCCCCAGCACATGTTTTTTTTTTTTGGGAAAAAAAATATGGGAGATTTTTAAGGGGAAAATCCATTTTTTAAAAAAACCCTTTGTGGTAAACTTCCCCTGAAATTTGGGAAAAGAAGGGCGAATTTTTCTATTTTCCTCGCCAACCCCATTTTTTGCGTGTAAAACCCAAAAAGGGCAGTTTCACACATTTTCAGTTTTGCAAAAAAAAAAAAAAAAAAAAAAAAAAAAAAACCCCCGGCAGAATTTTTTTTTTCATCCAGCCTCACAAAAAAAAAAGGGGGGGAGGGGAAATGGTTTTAAAAAAGTGTGGGTGGGCTGTTTAAAAAAAGGGGCGGCAAAAAGAAAGACTAGTTGGGGTTTTGGGATATATAGAAATTTTTAAAAATAAAGGAAGGGGTGGCCCCTGTTAAATTTAGGGGGTTTTATGAAAAGGGAGAGGAAACTGAGCTCTTTTGGGTATATAGGGTTTTTTATGATAGAGGGAGAAGCTGGCCTTAATTTTAGGGGGTTTATATAAGGGGAAAAATTTTTGGGTCTTATATAAGGTTTTTATATAAAAAAAGCTAGCTTTTCTATTATTAGGGGTTTAAATAAAGGGGGAAATTAAGAGCTATTTTAAAATAACCCTTTAAACCCCAGAGTTTAGCTTTTCTTTTCTATCATTAACCCATATATCCCCAGGCCCCGTTCTCTTCCCCCAAACATTTTAAACCATTTTTTATCACAGAGCCCGATTCTCTCCCCCCTATTAAAAAACCTTTATAAAAATTTATAATAGGGGGGCACAAAGCATCTGACAGGTTCCCCTTTAAAATGGGTATGCCACATTTAAACCCCTTTCTGATTTTTTTCCCCTCATGTTGCATAAACCCCTTTGCAGTGGCCACATTTTTATAAGGGTTAAAACTAGGATATTTCCCCTAGTGATTGGTTTAGAGCTCCGGGTTTTTCCCCCCCCTTTATTTCTTAAATGTGGGCAAAGGCCATAAAATCATATCATGTATGTAACCCTTAGTCTGTTTTCGATCACATGGCCCCCCCCAAGCCCAAATTTGGGGGGCACTTTCAAAAAGTAATATTTTTAGGCCCTATTGCACAAAATACAAAAGCAATCCCAAAATTTTAAAAAAAGTTTTTTCCCGCACCCTAATTTTGGCCAGGAAATGCAGGGGTGTGTGAATACCGTTCTGTGGATTGAAAAGGATAAGGGAACATCTCCAAAAATATCTAAAAACTGGGGGTTCACAAAAAGTAGTGCACCAAATTTAGTAATGGTTTTACTGGGAAATTGCTCAAAATTTTAAACCAAAAAGGTAATTTCCTATGAGAGCCCCGACAAAAGCAAAATAAAATTTTTTCACTTTAAAAAAAAAATTCACATTGCAAAAAAAGCAGCAACCCACATAAACCACTAGTTTGGGATTAAAACCCCAATTTTTATGGGGTTTTTTCCCTTCTCCTGCAAAAATCTGTGTGATCCCCGGGTGGGTAAGGCTTTAAGCCCCAGACATTTTCCAATTTTCTACAGGGGGGTCCTCAAGGTTTCCCCCCCATTTGCCTTGTATACCTTTTTTTTAGCTTTCATTTGTCCCTTTCCCAGGGAAAATTTTGGGGACATTCATCCCAAAACTTTAATTTTTCCCACAAAAAATTTTTTTGGGGAGGGTTTTTTGGGTATTTTGCCATCCAAAAAACTTTTCCAAAGTAAGCTTCCCAAGTTAAAAGTATACCTCATTAAATTTCCCAAAGTAAAATCTTTGCCGTTTTTTAAAAAAGCATATTTAGTCAATAAAATTTTTTTACTGGGAATTTTTAAGAATTTTTTAAAAAAAAAAATCCCTACAAAAATAAGGCTGGATAGGGTCTCTGTTTTTCAATGCTGGAAACACTGATTGATGAAAGCAAAATCTTATTTTAAAACTCCATGATAAAGGGGGAAAAAAAAAAAAAAAAAAAGTTAAACTATTATATATATTTATTGTATAAACACACAACCCCTAAGAAAACTTTGTTACAATATAAAAAAATTAAATAAGTATTAAAAAAGTATTATAAATTAAAAACAAAAACCCACGAACAAAAAACACTTAGGGTATGTTCACACAGCGAAATTGCAGGGAGCATTTCAGCGCTTATTTGTGCTTCAATACGCCCAGAATGCGCCCTGCAATCACGCTAATTCATAGCTCTCACAGAGCTATGAATTATGCTCATCTCCCCCGGAGTACAATATACGCATACTCATTATGACCAGCTGACAAAAAGGGGTTAAAAAAGTTCCTTATTAGTAATGGTTGGACAACCCATGATAAATAAACTATCAGTATATGGCGCTTTTATAGGTGACACAAATGGCTCTCTGACAACTCTTCTGATAATTTTGAAGTCTGAAATGTTGCAGAGAGCTCCTGGTCATGGCCAGTTTATAGTGATTTTTTCCACTTCCAGATTATGGCCCTAACAGTGCCCATTGGAACTAACAGTAGTTTAGAAATTCTTCTGTAAGCAATACTATCAGCATGTTTTGCAACAATAAGGTCGCAAAGATCTTGAGACAGCTCACTGTTTTAACCCATCATGAGAGGTTCCATGTATGGCCCCTTGGTAATGAGACACCTTTTTATAAGCCATCAGGTAAAGGAGTTGTCTCACTACATGGATTGCTTCTTATGTTAAAGGTCTTGTAAAAACAATTCACTTTGTTAATGAACACATATTGCAGTGTCCTACCTATTACTAGATATCCCCTCTTGTAGGGGCTTAATCAGCTCCCCTTGTCGCTACAGCCCTGTTCAATCTCTCCCTATAGGCTGCCAGCGCTGGTCGCTATAGCCCTGGTGTCCTCAGCAGCTTGTCACTGCAGGCCATAAATAGTCAGTAAACACTGAATTTAAAAAATGAAACCAATAACAGGATGTAGGCAAGATGAATCGATGTAGTGAGACAACCCCTATAATTACAAAAAGATTTCAGCTGGTGTCATTGACTTTCCCTGGCTTCTTATACCTCTTTTTCTTCATGTCTTCAATACTTTTTCCCTGTGTCATTTCTCATTATTACACATAACCTAATTTATGAGCATCTACAGCTTGCTTTCTTTGCTTTTGCGGATTGGATGGGTTGTTACAGACATCAGCTGAGAATTAAATGTCACTAGCACCTTTAGAAATAGATTTAACTAAAGAAATGTGAGTGAATAAGTATTGAACAAGTCACCAATTTTGTTTGTAGTACTGCACTGCGGTGCAGTCACCTATCATTTGTACTGGCAGCAGCTATGACATGGATGAGTGCTAGGTCTAAACAAGCCTAGCCAGGAACGCCTGATGCAATTTAGAGCCCCAATTTAGCCTTTTTTTTTTAACCGAAGCCATTCCTTGCATTAACACTGGACATTAGTTAAATTGGTCTGAATGTGTTTATCTTAAAAAGGAAACCACCACTTCGGACAAAAAAAAAAAAAAAAAAAAAAAAAAGACACATTGCACTTTAACAAAGTTTCTTTAATGGTATATAAAAGTTGCATTTTCAGGACCAAAATATGTAGATAAAACATAGCGGCTTATTTAGCAAAACTGTCTAACCAGAAGTCTATATTGCTTATAGCAACCAGCGCTCTGCTTTCATTTCTTAAACTGCTCTGGAAAAACAAAAGCCAGGCTTTAAAAGGTTGCTATGAGTTTTGATAAATCAGAGCCGAAGTGTTAATCTAGGTTTTTGGTGTCAGTGACTGCATTTTGAATCGAGTAGGAGCAACCAGCCATTAAAGGCATGAACACCAGGCAGTAAGTTTCCTATAGCCTTGACTTATAGCCATCTTTAACTACGTTCATTGTACTTATGAGTGCGAGTATAAAGGCACAACCATACAACAGACTTTAAGACCCCAGAGCGCTGAATAATCTGAAGAACAAAACCATGAATTTATTTCCGTCCAGTGATAATTAGCATAATCAAATTTTTCCTACAAGTATAACATACCACAGTCATTTAGGAATAAACATTTTGCTTGCCCTCTCCGTGATGGCGACCCATTGTCTGTTTAAGGCTTCCAATTTGTGGGAAAGCGTAGGCGAGCTGCTAAAGAACTGTTTATTGTGCGAACAGCAGGAACGATTCCCTTTCAGGCTTGAATCACATACACAGATTTGGGTGCAGCTTTAAGGCTCTCTTGAGTCTGAAGTGAATTCAAAAGAAATTGGAGGAAGAGCTTCTACCACTTCTCACAGCATAAACTTTTGGCTGCCACTCTAGCCCTAAACGGCTTCTCACTGCAAAGATTGGGTAAAAAGGAAGACTTTTTTCCAAAACTATTACTTGATTTTGCTTTGTTGAGGAGATGAGAGATTTTATCTGCTCTGAGTGCACACAGGTTTCTCTGGTTACCATCCTGCTCTCCCCCTCCTTTCTCTTTGCTTTGTATTATCTGATAAGCTGTGCGCTTATGTCGCCCGGGACCAGACCAGCAAGAAGGACACAAGTACGTGTGAACTACATCCATCAGCAACCCCTCTGCAATATCTGTGTGATTATATTGTATATTTGAATGGTAGGGTCATTCTGCGTGACTACAATCACCATTATCTTCCCCTAACGGGCTGTTAATTATCTTTTTCCTATATTTTGTGTTCGGGTATTTTGCCTTGAAGTCAAGCTCTTCTCAAATAATTAGATGTGTTTCTATGTTTAAGAAAAGCCTATACCCAATTACCTTTGAAGAACTTCCTTGCTGCTATCACTTATAATCCCACCCGTTTCTGTCACCTGAAAGTGGTGATCTAATCAATAGGAAATATATATTGGAGCTCTGGGCCCTGCAAGACCTTTTGATCTGCCAGCATTGATTAAGTACAGCATTTTTGAAGTGACTATGAATTTTGGACCGAATTATGGCCGAAGTGGGCAAAACGTATCTTTGTAAGTAGCTAGGCTTTCTTACCTACAGCTTTTTACACCCATGCTTACATTTGCAATCTATCTTGCTGCCCTCTTCCTCCTTTCCTACCGCCCAGTCATCCCTCCAAACAACTCTATCCACATTAGCCCCCTCTCTCCTTCCCTCTACCATGCATGCATCTCATGCATTACTTACTTAACCTACCCCAAAACCATCCTCTTTCAGGGGCTGCACAAACATCGCTCATATTCATCAGTGAACCATCTGAAATCACTTTTCATTCTTCGCTTCTTGCTGCAGGAGACATTTTCCCCCAAACCCCCGGGTCCACCTTCCTTTACGCCCCATCCCCCCCTCATTTCTCCCACAAAACCCTGCTAAACTGCGTAATATTTGTTGTACGTCTTTTCTCTCCCATTTAAATGTGCTTTGTGGAACGCCCGTCCGTCTGTAATAAACCTCACTGCTGTCCATGACCTGTTCCTTTCTAACTCCCTCAATCTCCTAGCTCTCACAGAAACTTGGCTCCAGCAATCAGACACCGCAACCCTTGCTGCCCTCACCTAAGGGGGGCCTACACTTTCACCCACACCCCCCAGACCTGACAGGCTGGGGAGGAGTTGGCATACTTCTCACTCCACATTACACCTACCAGGTCATTCCCCCTGTACCCTCACTCACTTCCCCCCTTTGAGGTCCACACCCTCAGACTCTTTCGGCCATTTTCCATCAGAGTCGCATTGTCAACAGACCCCCCGGCTCACCCCGCCAGTTTCTGGATCATTTTGCTGCCTGGCTTCCTCTTTCCCCTCTCGACTGAAATACCCACACTCATCATGGCGATTTCAACATCCCCATTGACAACCCTATGTCTCCTTCCGCCTCTCAGTTTCTTTCACTAACCTCTTCTTTTGGGCCTCTCGCAGTTTCCTCACCCTCCACCCCACAAAGATGTGAACTCTCTCGACCCGGTCTTCGGTCGCCTCTGCTCAATTTCTAATCTTACCAACCCCTTATGAACTCTCGGATCATAACCTTATTTCTTTTACCATCAACAACTTTCAGCCTTTCCCCTCGACACCCCAAACCCCCGTCGCCCATATCCGAAATCTCCGCTCTATCAACACTCAGGAGCCACAGACACCAACTGCCCCAATCTCCTCCCTCTCCTGTCCTGACCTGGCTGTCAAACGTTACAATGAAACTCTCACAACCACCCTGGACATGTTGGCACCACTCACACACCGCACCACCAAATCAGACGCCCGCACCTTGGCACACGCCTCAACCCCGCCATCTACAAGCGCTGTTCCAGTGCGCTGAGCGTCTGAGAAAGTCCAAAGCTACCTGTAGACTTTCTCCACTACAAATTCATGGCTCAGGACCTACCACACTGCCCTTCACTGCCAAACAAAAATATTTCACCTCCCTCATCTCAACACTACACAACAACCCAAAACGTCGTTTTGACACCTTCCACTCCCCCTCAGGCCCAAAGCTCAGGCCCAGTCACTGACCTCTGTGCTGAAGACCTGGCCACTCACTTCAAAAACAAAATTGACAGCATCCGGCAAAACATCACATCACAATCCCCAAATAATACCCATCCTGTCCCTCCCCGCACATCCTCTAATCTGCTCACAGTCCTTGACCCACATCAGAAAAGAAGTGTCCAGGCTTCTCCTGTCTGCTCGCCCCACCACTTGCTCTAGTGACCCCATTCCCCCCCACCTTGCCCGTCCATTTCTTCCAGCTGTCCCTCTCACCCTCACTACAATCTGTAACCTCTCTCCACTGGGATCTTCCCATCCCTTTCCCTTTAAAAAAACGCTGTTAAACTCCCTTACTTAAAAAGCCCCCTCTCTGGACCCCTCCTCGCCGCCAACTACCGACCAGTCACTAACCTAGCCCTTCATCTCCAAACTCCTGGAACGCTTGTCTACTCTCGCCTGATCCGCTATCTCTCTGCTAACTCTCTTCAGACCCTCTGCAATCAGGTTTCCGCACCCTACACTCCACGGAAACTGCTCTTTCTAAGTTTCAAATGATCTCCTGACAGCAAAATCTCAGGGGAACTACTCATTGCTGCTTCTTCTGGATCTTTCTGCAGCGTTTGACACTGTGGATCACCACCATCTCCTCAGCATGCTCCGCGCCATCGTATCCAGGACACCGCTCTCCCCTGGGTTCTCTTCCTACCTCTCTGACCGCTCCTTCAGTGTCTCGTTCTCCGGTTCTACCTCCCTCCTCTCCCTCTTGCTGTCGGGGTTCCTCAGGGATCCATTCTTGGTCCTCTCCTCTTTTCACTCTACACAGCCCCCATTGGGCAAACCATCAGCAGATTTGGCTTCCATACCATCTCTACGCTGATGACACTCAACTATACACTTCCTTCCGAACATCACTCCTGCCCTGCTACAGAAAAACCAGTGACTGTCTGTCCGCTGTCCCCTGACATCATGTCCTCTCTCTATCTCCAACTAAACCTCAAATAAAACTGAACTTCTAGTCATCCCACCATCTACTAACCGACCTCACCCTGCTATTTCTCTCAGTGTGTGGTACCACCATAACTCCTAGGCAGCAGGCAGGCTGTCTGGGGGTTATACTAGACTCTGATCTGACTCACCCCCTATAAACAAATCCCTTTCCCGCTCTTGTCACCTGCACCTCAAGAACATCTCCAGAATCCGTCCATTTTTCACACTGGAAACAACTCAAACTCTCATTGTTGCTCTTATTCATTCTCATCTTGACTACTGTAACTCCCTACTTGTTGGTCCCTTTCCCTCTGTAAACTCTCCCCTCTCCCAAACTGTCCTGAATGCAGCAGCCAGGCTTGTCTTCTTTCCAGCCGCTATACTGATGCCTCTACCCTGTGTCATCTCTGCACTGGCTGCCTATTCAGTAAAAGAATACAACATAAACTCACACCTCACACATAAGGCTCTCCACATGCGCACCCCCATACATCTCCCCCTTTTCTCTGTCTACCACCCTACCCCGCTCTCTCCGCTCTGCTACTGATCTAAGACTACACACCTCACCTCATCCGAACCTCCCATGCCCGTCCCAAGATTTTGCACGTATTGCACCAGTTCTCTGGAACATGTTTCCCCATGTGACAGGCCCACTCACAACCCCACAGTTTTAAGTGCCTCTGAAAACTCATCTTCTTAACAAGCCTATCAAAATCCCTAATTGTCAACCCCCCAAATTCTGTCACAGATTCGTCACTTCCTGCACTTTGGCAAACCCCCAGGCACTTATCTGTATAATGATTATGGTTGGGATGGCAGGTTTAAACCACATTTTATGTATACTAAACCCCATATTTAGTAACTTGGCTGGTCCATTGTAAACCAAGCACTTTCACCTTTGTTTCACACCCCTACACCCTATAGATTGTAAGCGCTTGCGAGCAGGGCCCTCACACCTTGTGTCTCATTTGTCAGTAGCTTTTTTTATAATGTAATGTCTGGTTTGTCTGTGCTTATTCCCTCTATATTGTAAAGTGCTGCGGAATATGTTGGCGCTATATAAATAAAGATTATTATTACTGATATTAGGGAGTTACCTCCCAACAGGTCAGCACACAGGACAGGAGTGGTATCTCTAAAAAGCAAAGGAGACTAATTTTCACTTTTGTTGAGCTCTGTAGCCCTCTGCACTGGAGATTACAGCTCCTGCTCTCATGTTCGCGCAGTTAGAAGATTTGCAAATATGAAGTGGATATGCTAATCACTGCTATACAACCACCCACAGGCTGACCAGGAATAGAAAGGATGTATGAATGTGCAACTGCTTGCGGCTCAGTGAAACAGTGTGGTGAGACAAATCCTTTAAGGCAATGCACATACAGTAGATTTGTTGCAGAAATCCCAGCAATTGCCATTTGTCCAAAGAATGTTTGCAAAATTCCACAAACTTTCCTCCAAAACAAAAAGCAATTTTTAGATGCAGAAACTTCCGCAACACATTTGATGTATGCGAATGCAGGCCCTATTCACATGGCCCAAGTTAAATCCGTGGCGGTTGGAAGGTGAATGTGACAAAAAATGTGTAAGGCTAAGTTCACTCGGCTAATGGCTGGGCGTACAGTACGCCCTGCAATTACTTTGGGTGTTCGAGAGCTCTCGCCGATCGGCACGTACTCCCGCCGGCCCCATGGACTGACATAACTGGCGGCGCGTAAGTGCCGTGAATAAATGACGTCACCTATCTCCCCGCGCGTCGTATTGTACACCCAGGGAGAGGAGGCGTAATCCATAGTTCTCTATGAGAACTGTGGATTACTGTAATGACTGGGGCGCATTTTGCTCGTATTTGAGCGCAGTACGCGGCGAAATGTGCTCCAATTTAAGCCGTGTGAATATAGCCTAAAGGGTTAGCAAACTAAACTGAAAACCCTGAACACAAGAACACTTAGGATGGTTTTACACTTGTTTCTTTTTTGGGGAAAACATGGGAGGTGAAGTTGTTCTTTAGTTTTACATAGGCCCCAGGCTTCTATAGGACCCAAAAAACCTGACCCCAAAAGATTTGTTTTAAGAATTTGTAACTAAAGAAAAGCTATGGCATCCCTTGCCACTTTGAAACTATAGGCACATATATGCCATCATATGTTGCTTTTTAGGCCAGATCAAAACATCATGCTGACAGGTTACGCCAATTACGGCGTGTACAGGGACGGGGCAGGCGGCCGGCAGATTGCCAGCCCCATAGACTTTCATTATCCACGGCGCTGGGATAATGTGCATGTCACTTCCTCCCCGCATTTCGCGAGCGGGGAGAGGAGAACTGTGGATTACCATAATGACAGGGACGGATTTCAGCCGTATTTGCGCGCAGTACAGCGCGCAATACGGACTGAAATCTGTCCCAAAATCGGCCGTGTGAACATAGCCTAAGGGTGCTCAGTATAAACCTTCCCTTTATGGGACACTTGTTCTACAGATTGATCAGTACACGAAATAGGAAATTCTCTGCCCATGGAAGAGCTTGTCATGGTGATTTGCCTATGAATACTTTCCTCAAAGAAGAGTCCAGAATCATAATGCCATGTGGTCTATATTTTAGCATTATTATATATAAAAACTGAGAATTCCTCTCTCAGAATTACATTACTACAACTTAATATAGTGATATTACATTTCTTTTTCACATGAGTAAGGATTTCATAAACAAAAATACGTGCCTTGAGCTTTCATGTACTCTTCACAGGAACCTAGAAGAACAGGACATGGCATTGTTATCAAACATACAAAATACAGGTATAAACAGATCTGGTTTGAACTTCAAAAGGTGGGGGGTATGCAAATGAGATTATTCTATGCATAGATCTATGGGCGGTGGTCGTAAGCAGCCAGGGTCATCTTTATGGCCAGAATGCTGAGGGCCTAGCAGGAATCGGATGTAGTACAAGTACTACAAAAGGTTTTAGTAAGGGGATGTGAACACGCCGTGGTCAATACGTTTCCAATCCGAAAAACATTCAAAAGCGCTGTGTAAAACTCACCCAAAACGCATCCAACACACAGGTGCATGTTTGGATGCGTTTAGGCTGCAGCAGTAACACACCCTATAGTTTTAAATAGGGCACCTGCTGCATCAAACAGATCAAAAATTGACATGTTAATTCTTTGAACGGATCCGAAAGATGCATCAGAAAGATGTAAAACACGCATCGGCCATCACTCGTGTGAACACCGATGCATGTTTTAAATGGAAAGCAATGTACATCACACTGCACATTGTTAGAGGTGTGTCTGGGTCCCAACCCACATCTAAAAGTGTATCCAAAAACACATTTAACACTCCGTGTAATCATACCCTAAGGGCTAGGGCATGTTCGTGGATACTTAAAAGGGGTTTTGCCACGATGTAATGTTGACGTGGGATCCTCCAAAATAGGTAATCACTTTTCTAAATATATGTGATTACAAAAAAGTGACGCCTCAGAGCTGCAGCATTGCTCAGTCCCCCTTAGTTTCCTGACCGTTTTACATTAGACACGACCAGGACACTGACAGGAGCTGATCTGGCCGCACTTGCGTGTTTGCACTTATCTGATGACAGGGAACATGAAGGAGCTTGCAAGGGGCTGGGGAGAAAAGTGCAGTGTATGAAGCTGTCTGCTGTATAGAGAATCCACTGATAGTAATGTAATTATTTGACCAAACTTTGCAGACGCTCCCTGCTACCTCTGTTCACCCCCCCTTTCCCCCTCCCTTGACATGGCATGCTTTGTTTATCTTCTTTCCTGAGCAGATAAGAGGTAAGAAACTCACTTCTTGGCAAAACCCCTTTAACATAGTGTGTGTCAGTGTGCACAAAAGGTCACTTCCTAAAAGATCTTCGGAAGGATTGTGCAAAAATCAAAGTTTTTTTTACAAGACTAAATGTACCAGACCACAAATTTATATATCTACACACACACACACACACACACACACACACACACCACCTTGACTTACAACATTCCAACTTAGATTTAGATTTGTCCCCTAGTTACAGACAGACTTACGGGGCATGCTGGCAGTTGTAATCCCATGTTCCACAGCATATAGAAGCTGTGGGATGACAAGTTCCAGCATGCCACAGCAGCACAGCAGGTGAAATCTTAAAAGGGGCACAGACCGTAAAACAAATGTAAAAACCCTTCCTGGACTATCCAAAACAAAAAAAAAAAAAACACCAACACATGCTGACATTACACTTCATAAAATATACCTGTTCCGACTAGCTTTTCAAGTTCAACTTTAGAACAAATCTACAGTCCCTATTGGGGAGGTGTGTGTGTTTGTACACATATACACCCACAGTTGAAACCAAAATTTACTACACTATTTTAAGACACATAAAGCTTTTTTCTCACTATCCGACATGAAATCAGAATAAACCTTCCCCGTCTTAGGTTAAATTAGGAACCAAAAATAAAATTTTTATATTGCCCAAATCCAGAATAATGAGAGATTAAGATTTTTATTACTTGCTCGCACCTGCCTTTTCAGCTTTTCCCCCAAATTTTCAATAGGACTGCGATCAGGCTTTGTGATGGCATCATGTGGGCTGTCTTAAATTCTTTAAAAGACATAGTAGTCCTAGTGTACGTAAACTTTTGACTTTGCAGAAAGTAATAAAAATATCTTAAAAAATTCTGTCATTCTGGCATTTGGCAAATATAAATAATTTTGGTTCCTAATTGACCTAAAACAGGTAAGGTTTATTCTGATTTCATGTCAGATAGTGAGAAAAACATTGCAATAAAGATTGATCCAGCAGTCAAAAAATAGTAGTAAAACATCCAGTTTATTAGGAATCGCTTGCTATGATTAAGGCCATGTTCACACGGCTTATTCTGGGACATAATTGAGTCCGTTATTACGCGCCGAAGTGCGCCAATTACGGCTGAATCCGTCCCACTAACTACGGTAATGCACATTCTCAGAAACTATGCATTACGGCTTCTCCCCCCTGCTTGGCGAAATACGCCGAGGGGGATATAATTCACATGTCACTTTCTCGGGGGTTATACGCGCTGCTGGTATTGATTGTCTATGGGCCGGCGAAGTGCCGGCCCCCCGCTCCCGCCCCCGCTGCCGGCGTAATTGCGGGGCGGAATTACGCCCTGCAGTTAAGCCGTGTGAACATAGCCTAAGGGGGAGCGGATTTTTCCCCTGAAACGCATTAGTGTGTTAAGTCACCTAGCCTCTGGTTACATAAAATTTTAAAGGGTTCCTAATAAACTGGATGTTTTACTACAAATTTTGGATTGCTGGATCAATCTTATTGAAAAGTGGAAAGGTGCACTTAAATCAAGTGGATCCATGCAGTCCTACTTCTGGAGTGGTGAGCTGGCTTACTGTGTAAATTGTTAGTATTTAGGCCATGTTCACACGGCTTAAAATGGGCCGTATTTCGGTCCGTAATTACGTGCCGAAGTGCGCAAATTACAGGCTGAAAACGTCCCAGTCATTACGGTAATCCACAGTTCTCATAGAGAACTATGGATTACGTCTCCTCTCCCTGCTCGGCGAATGTACCGGGCGAGGCGATAAGTGACATGTGAATTACCAGCGGCGTATACGCGCTGCTGGTAATACAAGTCTATGGGTCGGCGAAGTGCCGCCCCCCGCTCACTCCCCCGCTCCCGTCCACACGGCGTAATTGCGGGGCGTAATTACGCCCTGCAAATAAGCCATGTGAACATAGCCTTAGTGAGAACATGCATGTGTCTTTATATGGCAGGATTCACATGCCAATAACTGCAGGACGTATTTCACCCGCATGTAAACTCCTGGTTTCAAGTGTGTGTGTGTGTGTGTGTGTGTGTGTGTGTGTGTGTGTGTGTGTGTGTGTGTGTGTGTGTGTGTGGTGTGTGTGTGTATACATACATATACACATTATATATATATAATATATATATATATATATATATATATATATATATATATATATATATATATATATATATCTTACTACATTAACCATGGATAATGTGAGGAGACATAATACATAGTTCTCTGAGAACTGTGGATTACCGTAATGACTTGGGACGTATTTCGCCCCGTAAATTAGCGCAGTACGGCGCGAGATACGTCCCAGTTTAAGGCGTGAGAACATAGCCCATAGTGTATGTAAACTCCTGGTTTCAAGTGTGTGTTGTGTGTGTGTATATATGTGTATATACACACATATACACACACACACACACACACACACACACTTGAAACCAGGAGTTTACATACACTATGGCTATGTTCTCAACGCCTTAAACTGGGACGTATCTCGCGCCGTACTGCGCTAAATACGGGGCGAAATACGTCCCAGTCATTACGGTAATCCACAGTTCTCAGAGAACTATGGATTATGTCTCCTCACATTATCCCTGGTTAATGTAGTAAAGATAGATATATATATAAAGATACACACACACATATATACATACACATACACACACACTGTATATACACACTTTTTATTTATTTATTTTTCCTTTATTCCCACACACACACACACACACACACACACACACAACCACAACCAAAGTACAAACATGGATTCAAATGTTAATGTTACTCTCTTTTCCCCATTCTAATACAATGCTGTCGTCTAGGGGCATTTTTGCTGAACAGCATTCAGGAAGAAATTATATGCACACCTTTCAAAAGGCTTGTGGGAAGAGCTGAACTCTCCAGGCCCTCTATTGGATGCATCAATTGTCAATTCACATGTGACTCACTGAGCCTTGCAATGTGAAAAGGATTCATCACCTCATCTGAGCCTCAGTCAGCTCCTCTTCCCTAGCCCTACCAGCAGAACTTCGTTTATGCAGCCCACAGAGGCAGAATAGGGAGACCCAAAACAAATTTCCTCAGACAATGGTCATAAACCAAAGAGGTCTTCTGATAGATCTGGTTTCACCAGTGTGAGCTATGACGAAGAAACATTCTGAAAAATGAATACTGAGCATTTCCTGTTTTGCTGAAATCTAGTCAGCAGGCATGCTTTATACCTGCATACCAGTCTTTTTTGGCTTAAAAGGGTCGTCTCACTATAAAAATTGATGGCATGCCGATAGGATCTTATCAATGTCTGATAGGTGAAGGTCCCACATCTGGGACTAACACCTCTCTCAAGAACAAGCCCCAAAACCTCAGTTTTGAATGGAGAGGTGATCGGGATTCTCTAATTGAAATAAACAGGAATTCCAACTACAGCCCAACATTAAAGTCTTATTAACCAGTATAAATGGCTCTAACACACCCATCTTGGCTAACGTATGGAAACTGGTTGTGAGCAAAACACATTACCCCAACCCTGGTTTGGCTTAGACCCCATTTTTTAAACTAGTTTTCACTTCCTGCACATGTTACCCAACCATAGAAATGTAACCCGAAAGGATGTCAATGTCTATTATGCAGTTATAAGTGCACAATACAAGACTGCGAAGAAGCTCCATTGCAGATTCATTTAAAGTTGTTGTCTCACTACAAGGATTGCTTTTCAGGTAAAAGATTTGCAAAAACAAGTCATATTGCAATAAAGTGTCCAATAACATGTCCTAAACCCATTCGAGATATCCCCTCTTGTATGGGGTGCACACTCCTCAGGGCGCTATAGCTACAGACCTTTGGGATCCTCAGCAGCAAAATCACTGCAGCCCCAATAAAGCCAGAAAAAAACTGAAACTCAACAAGCTTGTTAGTACCCGATTTGGTAATAAATTGAGTCTTTGAAAGGTGGTTAGAAATATGAACCTGCTTATTTCCCCCTATTTAGGGAAAAACTGCATATCTGAATATTTTTGCACATTTTTGTCTCAGTAATTTTGATGGACATCTCAAACAGACTTTAAGTATCAGAATCCTACAATGTGTTTAGCTCAGTTCAGTCCACGGATAGTCAGGCCGAGGGGCTTAACTAGAATTCATAGGGCCCCATAGTAAAAGGAGATTGGACCCCCCAAAACGTAATGACCGGAAACAATTATTGCTACTTATGTTGCCGTTTCTAACAGTATACATACCGTGTTTCCCCGATAGTAAGACAGCGTCTTACATTCTTTTTACCCCCAAAAGTCCCGGTATGTCTTATGTAGGCAGGTATAGGGCCGGCTGTAGGCAGGTATAGGGCCGGCTGTAGGCAGGTATAGGGCCGGCTGTAGGCAGGTAGAGGGCTGGTTGTAGGCAGGTATAGGGCCGACTGTAGGCAGGTATAGGGCCGGCTGTAGGCAGGTATAGGGCCGGCTGTAGGCAGGAAAACACTTACCTGGCTCCCCGCTGCTCCGTCTCCCCCCCGCACCGCCTCCTTCGCGCTTCCGGCCTCCCGCGTGCTCATCCCGGCACAGGCAGTGACGTCATCAGGCCGCGCTAAGTCTTACTTTTCGGGGTACGTCTTACATTAGGCGACCTCCCTAAGACACCGCTACGTCTTACTATCGGGGAAACACGGTAATATTGCCATATAAAACCCAAAAGGTGTGAAGATTTTCTCCGGTTTGCCCAGGAAAAACTCCTTTAAATGGACTGTAATGACAGCGCTGAACGTCTTTTTAGTTGAAGATTTATTACAAATAGCAATTGGAATACGCGTTTCATGTGTAGACCACACTTCCTCAGTTCCATACACAAAGTGCTAAAACAATGGGGTTAAATACAAAAAAACTGCCAGGTCTGCACATGTCAAACAAGGGTCAAAGGTTAAGGGAACAATTTATTAAGGAGATCAATCATAACTCATGGGGAATCTCCTTCACCCCTAAAATCAGCATGAACAAAATTGACTTTCTAGATTTGGTCATAAAAAAAAAAAAGAAGTGGTCATATAAAAAGATCAACGCTATGTTACTACTACTTTTTTTAAGACAGTAGATGCAAATAGTTTTCTTGACTTCCGGAGCTGTCACTTACATAGATTGAAAACTAATGTACCTTACGGACAACTAAGACGCATTCGAAATAATTGCACTAATGATGAGGATTTTATGACACAATCTTCCACGATAGCTGAAAGACTTTGAGAAAAACATTACCCAGAAAAACTAATTAGGGAATCTATCATAAGAGCAGGAGCCTTGTCCCAAGTAGAATGTATACAAGAAGTTCAAAAAAAATCCTCAGGAGGAGCAGGCCTCCACCTCTATTACCACTAAAAATACAACAAAAATAGAATTACTTAATATGGACAAACTTTATCCCCAAATTTGCACATCCCC
>JAODAL010052078.1:0-26228 GCA_025379985.1 Phyllomedusa bahiana
AGAAGGCTGTCGAGTTATCACAATGATGGCGGCACCGACTCCGTTGACGCTGGCCAGTATTAATGTGGCCAGCGTAAAATCAAATGTGGCTAGATATACGGCATTTGATTTTTTCAGCCGTGTTGAAGCTGATATTTTCTTCTTGCAAGAGACCAGATTGACAGATCAGGCGGACATGAGGAAGGCAAGGAGGGAATGGCGAGCAGGGCCTTCTTACTGGTCTCTTGCTGCCGAGCCATATTCCGGAGTGGTGGTTCTTTTTTCTGCCGCGGTTGAATGCAGACGGGTGATCGAGCTCGAAATGGGGAGATGTCTGATCCTAGATGTCCTCATGAAGGGACAGGAGCTCAGGCTCATAAACATCTATGCCCCCCAGAGTGCCTGGGATAGGAAATGTCTCTTTATGAGGGTTAAGCCTTTTCTTTTTACGAGCCGGCAAGTCATCTTTGGCGGGGATTTCAATACCGTCACGAGATCTCAGGATCGGGGAAGTGCCAGAGGTGTGGCTCATGATGGCGTCGCACTGAATAGAATAGTTAGTGAGGCTCGTCTGGAGGATGTCCACATCAGGCACACCCCAGACCACAGAGGGTTCACCTATTATAGAGGTAGTGAGATTAGGTCTAGGATAGATAGGTTTTATTTAAAGGAGGAAGCTGTCTCGTCACCGTTATCGGTGGTAGAGGTAGAGTTCTCCGACCACTGTATGATTTTATTTTCTTTGAATGTTGCAGAGACTCCCCGCATGGGAAGGGGTTATTGGAAGCTTAATTCGTCACTCCTGGAAGAAGCGGAGATTAGACAATCTTTTGAGGACTTCCTGCAGAGCCAGATTCCTTTACTGGGCTTATGCAATAGTAAGTCAGAGTGGTGGGAAATATTTAAGAAAAGGGCAGCGGGGTTCTTCCGCCAGACCTCTAACCTCAGAAGCTTGAACAGGTATCGCCTGTATCAGAGCCTGAGGAGAAAACTCGAACATTTAGTCTCGACTGGAGGTGACCGAGATGAGGTCTCCAGGGTAAAAACCTTGCTTAAGGGATGTCAGTATGACAGACACGCATCCTTAGTTTTTGAGAGGGACTTCGGCAGGTACCGCTCCCCCGACCCTTACAGGAACTGTAGGATGTCGGTTGGTAGTAAAATAGTAACGGGCCTAAAAGATAGTACAGGATCTCTGAGGAAGTCCAGTTCAGACATCTTGGAAATCGTTAGGTCTTTCTACTCTCATCTTTTGAGCAAGAAGGAGTTAAATCGAGACAGATGTTCGGCTTTTCTGGCTGAAAGCATTCCCAAGTCAGGAGTAGACCTCCCTTTTGAGGATTTGACAAGTGTGATCGAGAGAGAAGTAGAGGGGCTATTGACGGCTAGCTCTCAAGAAGCCCCTGGTCCAGATGGCTCTAAACTTATGAGTTTTATAAGATCTGTAAGGACGCTTTAGTTCCCCTATTGACCGAGGTCTAAATGAGTTGCTTATCCTTCGGTTGCTCTGGCCCAGGTCAATGAGGAGATCAGCTTTGTTCATCTTGTCAAAGGTGTAAGGATCGTCCCACATTGAGGAATTGGCGTGCCCATAGTGGGCGCCCTTCCTCATGTTGGACAGAATGATCCTGGCAAAAGTGCGTTTCCAATAGGGCTGATAAAATTTGCATTGCGCTTTCTTCTTCGGTCCCGCTCACTGTTCGGTTCCGGGTCGCAGCAACGATTAGTGCGGTCCTTGTGGTCGCAGGAGGGTGTGGAGCGGGGCAGGGCTGGCCATTGGAAAGGGGGTTCATTTACTGTCCCTGGACCAGGCAAAAGCTTTTGATAGAGTCAACCATGAGTACCGCTCTGGTCCACTCTCCTGAGATATGGCCCTGGCGGGGGGTTTGTAAATTGGTTAAGGACGGTTATACAGAGGGGTGAGTGCTTTACACTTGTAAACAGCCTTGGATTGGTCGGCACTTCATTCCCTCTTGAGGTCGGGTCCGGGGTGCGTCAGGCTGTTCCTTTGAGCCCCTTGCTATACAGTGTTTCGATCGGACCCCCTTCTTCGAAGACTAGAGGGTGGGACGTGCCGGGGGTGAGGATTGGGCGTGCGGGACTCGGCGCCCTCTCTAGATGGTCGTAGCTTTTGCGGACGACGTGACTCTGTTTGTACTCTTCATCGGAAGAGGCAGATTGGGTGATGTCGGAAGTTGAAAGTTACTCGGAGGCAATCAGGGTCCATGATTAATCGGGAAAAGTGCGATAGCTTTGGCTGGGAGCAGGGAAACCAACTTTTGGTCTTCTGGACACCTTTCCTGTGCCCCTGGAGGCAATTAAGATTTTAGGCATTGCTATTTGCCAGGTGATAACCGAGAAAAAACGGGAGGATAGGCTAAACATATGCCGGCTCGGGAAAGTGGACCAGTGGAAGGGTGGTCTTTAACCTTAGGGAGAGGGTGGACTTGATTCAAAATAACTTTCCTGCTCCCGTTATTTATATATTTGGCGTAGTGTGTGCATTTTGCCAGACTTTTTCTGGACACGGATCTATAGTCGGTTCTTCCAGATCGTTATGAGGGAGGCAGAATTAACCTGTTCAAAAGGGAGGTGACTACCCGTACGAGGCGACTTGGGGGCACTAGGTATGGTTACCCCGTGGTGTTTTTAACACAACACCTTTATTAAGATCAAAATAGCCCACACTTTTTTTTTGGGATGAGGGCTTCCGCTCCGTGGGTAGCACCTCCTGTTGGGAGTGGTTTTCAGTTCCACTTCCGGAATGGGAGTCAGGAGGTCGTGTGAGGATCTTCCCGCGTGTCAGGGAAAATACTTCCCGGCTTTACGGTTGCACTGACTATGGAAGACCTCCGCCGGTGGGTTTCTTGGGGTGCAGAGATAATTGTCCTGGCCAGGAACATCTCTGGATGAAAGGGTGTTGTCTTACTCACTTTCAGAAACCATTGGCCCTCAAAGATTGCCAGGTCGGGATTGAGGGTAGGGTTGCGTTTATTAAATTCTCTTAGGACCCGCAGGAAAGTTTGGGATACGACTTGGCGTTGCTTCCATGGCTATGCTGCATGTGAGGGACAATGTGAAGTTCCTAAATCACGTGGTCAGAAAGTGCCCTCGGTAGGAGTGTGGTAGCATGCTGGAAAATATGGAGCATTTCCTCCATCCATTGCCCTACAATGCAGAGGTGTATTAAAAGGGTGGTGTTCCATTGGTTGGCCAGTTGCAAGCCTCTCTATGGAGTGGGTCTATGGATCATTCAAACACCTGGTGTAAGGGACCCGTGCCTTTATTGTAGTTAGTTCAGTTGTGAAGTATCACACTTGGTGTGCACGGTGTTTAGTCGCGACGCGTCAGAAAATTCTTCCCGCGGTAACGGTGGTTAGGCAAATATTGGACGATTTGGGGAAGGTTCGTTCTATGGAGTTTGGAGATTGGGGCCCGCGGGGGCATCAACCCTATGGAGGGGATTGTCCTTTGAGGTTCCCTGATCTCTTGACCTCCGCCATCCTGGTGATGGGCTAATGCTTCCACGTAGATTTTGTTTTGTTTTTCTAGTGGACGGTGAAAAGGTTTACAGACATCGAACCGGTGCCTTCTGAAGGTGATGGGTAAGAGCAAGGTGTGGAGCACAGGTATACATATAAGGGTGTTTGTATATAGGGGTGTATGTAAGTACTAGACACAGGTGGAGGGAGACAGAACTTGAGTGAATGGGGTTTAAAATATGTATAATAGTGTATAAATTAATAAATAAAAATAATATTTTTTTTTTTTTTTTTTTTGTAAACAAATTTTTATTGAGGAAGATCATCAATAATGACATTACTTGGTTGATACATTGTTTACATCACCATAGGAAACAAATAATGCATGGCTTATTACACAAATATCAATTCATGGTGAGCGAAATTGTTCCTTTACAAAATTTGAGCCTTCCTCAGGTAGTTTCAATTTCTTCCCCCCTTTTAACCTTCACACCCCCCCCGACCCTTAACAAACCTTAACTAATTGCCCCAACCTTGTGCGCTGTCCTAATTCATCCAATAATTATCTACTATTTCTAGATTTCTAAAGACCCTTTCAATTCTCTATGAGGAGTACCTTGGTGTACTTAATGGTTCTAAATAGGGATTTGTCTCTTGTTCTGGTATAATTGTTTTGATATAAATTGTCTCCATTTTTGAAGGAATTCCTTTTGAGTCTCTATCTTTGTTCCGTTCTACTCAGCTTCTACAAATATAGAAGCATACTAATATTTTAGGTATATGTGTGGGAAAAAAATAGGGCATATAATAGTATAATATGGGTAATGGGAATATAGTTAGGTTGGGTGGGGGTTTTTGGGGGTAGGGAAGAAAGATTCTGGTTCTATTTGCGAACTATGGACAAAGAACTTTTGAATGCGGACTAAAACGGAATCAGAACTCAATAAGGAAAGTGAGGAAGGAAGAAGGGAAATTTTTTTTTTTTATATAGATATATTTAAGGGTGATATAGATAGGTTGGGTGGGAGTTTCAGGGGGAGGGAGGATTGAGTTTGGCTCCATTTGAAATGGACATAAGAACTTTGGATTTAAAGAGCCAGAACTCAGGGTAGTGGGTTGAAGAGGTTTAGATAGATTGTGATTATATTTATGTATATATTGTAAATTATGTATATAGTGTACATAGTGTAATATAGCGGTGGGCCAGCAGAGGTAGGTGGGAAAATTGTAAGACTTGTATATAGGAGAAGGATGCATGAGTTGGTATGGAAGAGACTGGACCAGCCTAGGATTATTTCATTTCTGAGTATTTCTGTTCATGTTTTGTGACGTATGTTATGTATGGTTTCATCTTTAAAATTAATAAAAGAGTCACAGTACAGGGATAATACACAGTGATGTCACAGTACAGGGATAATACACAGTGATGTCACAGTACAGGGATAATACAGTGATGTCACAGTACAGAGATAATATACACAGTGATGTCACAGTACAGCGATAATAAACACAGTGATGTCACAGTATGTTAAGAATTTAAATTCTTTTTTTGAAATGTATGATGTTTTTGATGTTTTTAGGGGGAAGAGGTGTTTGAGGGGATTACGATTGCTCCCCTTTTTAAGGCTACGTCTACACAGCACTGGTTTACAGTCAGATTTTATGCGGATTCAGTATCTGGAACCTGCAAAAAATCTGACTGTAGATCATCCACATAGACCTCGTTAGAAAATCCGAGCTGTAGACTACACAGATTTCAGATTTCGGATCAAGATACTTAGAACATGTTCTATAATCTGCCAAAAAATGACGGATTATGGTATTGTTCAATGTGACTATTAGAATGCCTAGCCCATTTATCAAAAAGCGAAGATATTGAATCCTACCTTTGGAGGTTTTGTGATAAGATTATTTTTAAGAGTTATGGAAGGCTGGTGTTTTAGGTTTGGAATAGCAAATGAATATGCATAAAAAAAAATAAGGAGGGGGGAATTTTTAGGCCCCCTCCCAGTGCGTTTATGAGCGAGGTTACCTGGGATGCTTCAGTATTGCAGAAGGTGTGGAAGGCCTCCATAGCAGTAATGTTACAACTCTTTTAACAACCTGCCACACATAGGGTGACATGTATGAAGATTGGCGCGTCGGAGCACCTGTTTTCACAGGATTATTAGTGAAAGCTGCACCTCATTTATGTCGGCGCCCGAGGTGCGCTCATACATGCAGTGTAAAGTTCCCTGCGCCTCGCCAGTGTGTGAGGCGCAGTGCGGGACTTAGGCGCAGAAGGACTGCTCATAACATGTATTACGATTTGAGACAGACTGGAAATCAGCGAGAAATCATTATACATTTTAGTAAATAGCAAAAATAGTTGTCTTTCAAATGAATGAATAAATAAAGTGAAAAAATCAAAGTTGAATCAAATACATTGCAATATATAGAAAAAGTTGATCATTTAAAATCCAAGCAAATACATATAAGCTCTCCAAAGAAAGAAATAATAGCTAGAACAGGTCTAAAAAAAAGGGAGAGAATTGAACTAATTTTAAATTCAATAAGCCAATGCAGATGTTGTACAGATGTGAATTTGGGTCTATTGTTTTAATAAAAAATGAAGATGTATTTGTTCTTCATTCACATTTTATTCTATTTTGTATGTACAGCAAGAGGCAGCGAAGCAAAGGTCTGGCTGGGACCTGTGGTTCTCCAAGCAGGATTTCTATTTCCCCAGGGCTTAGTTCTGGACGTATTTACATACGTATTTACGTCCATAAGTACATCACCAACTGAGCCTAAAATAAGGAACAAGTAGCTTAGAACGGCTACCAATGGGAAATCCGGACGTATTTACGGTCGTATATATGAAGTTAAGTAATTAATTTCAATGACAAATTCATTTTATTCTTCATACTGGGTAATGTATTTGCGACGCGAAATCCGTTCCGGAATTACATTGCAAATACGTGCCACACTTTGTGGCACGTATTTGCAATGTAATTCCGGAACGGATTTCGTGTACTTTATTTCGTGTACTGCACAGGTCTCTCCTCAGATAGCTGCAATCTGACCATGCATGAGAATGAGGAGTTCAGTACTTGTGGCCATCCATCTTATTTACTTCTTTGGGAGTTTTAAAGAAAGGTATTTAAAGATGTTTTGCCGTGCTTGGGCAGATGGCCGTGCTCAGGGAGATGGTCGTGCTCAGGGAGATGGTCATGCTTGGGAAGATGGCCGTGCTCAGGGAGATGGTCATTAATCTTATTGTAAAAAATGTATTAATACATTGATTTCATTGTTCCAGCACTTGTATATGTCTGTTTATTAAGTAATTCATTTCAATGACAAATCCATTTTATTCTTCATACGTATTAATACATTTTTTACAATAAGATTAATGACCATCTCCCTGAGCACGACCATCTCCCTGAGCACGGCCATCTCCCTGAGCACGGCCATCTTCCCAAGCATGACCATCTCCCTGAGCACGACCATCTCCTTGAGCACGGCCATCTGCCCAAGCACGGCAAAACATCTTTAAATACCTTTCTTTAAAACTCCCAAAGAAGTAAATAAGATGGACGGCCACAAGTACTGAACTCCTCATTCTCATGCATGGTCAGATTGCAGCTAGCTGAGGAGAGACCTGTGCAGTACACTTTGCATCATGGGAACAACCATTTAAGAAACAGCACCCAGGGACATACCTTCAACTGCCCAGGAGAGCCCGGGAATCTGGCACAGTTGGTTCCATCAGATTGGGTAACAAATTCAGCTCTGCTACATCTGCTTCATATACGTGCACTTTTGATACACATTCTGTTTGATACTTGGAATGTCCATTAAAGGTGCATGTGTATAAGACAAAAGACTCCGTCACCCTCTAGATTTTAACTCAGAATGCATCCCTGGGAGCCGCATGTCATAGAGGGGCAGCCTGAAAAGGAGACGAGCATGGCAATATGGAGTGCGCTACAGAGAAAGAGCCTGAATGGAGAGATCAGGGCTTGCTTTGGATTTGTGCACCTGCTTCTCTCTTACACAGTTTCCACATCATATTAGATAAGAGAATGAGTAAGACGGACCACGGCTGCCGGCACTAGCCATGAAGTTGGAAAGATGCCTCTGAAACTCCTGTGTTTGCTGCTGATCAGACCTGTAGACACATACAGTTATGTAGCAATGTATAGTCCCCGGTGCCACGCCGCCATCCACTGCTGATCGTTGAGGTCCCAATTTGATACCGGTCACTAAGCTATCGGCCTGGGACCTTGGTGATTGACGATGGTGCCGGGCCTAACTGCATGTGTGATTTCTGGACGCACATAAAATTTAAGGCTCCTGCGGAGCAGAGAGTGAAGCCACCCTGCTCTGCAGAGTACTCCGGTGAGCTGCAAGCAGGCTTGTGGTTCACCGGAGTACACAGCACAGGCGGCGTGAGAGTGTCATCACACTGCCTGCGTGGCCTGATGACTTCACGCCATCTGTGCAATAAGAGCGGGAGCAGTGACATCTTCACGAAGAGGAGGGAAAGGTGAGTATTGTTAGATTTTTATTTTTAATTAGCCCATTAGATCTCTCTACCTTCCGGGGAACCTATAACCTGCCTATATACCAACTGGGAACTTCTAACCTATCTATATACCTGCTGAGGACCTATAACCTGCCTATATACCTGCTGGGGGACCTATAACCTTCCTATATACCTACTGGGGACCTATAACCTATCTATATACCTGCTGGGGGACCTATAACCTGTCTATATTCCTGCTGGGGGACCTATAACCTTCCTATATACCTACTGGGGACTTATAACCTACCTATATACTTGCTGGGGGATAAATAATCTGCCTATACACCTGCTGGAGGACCTATAACCTGCCTATATACCTTCTGGGGGACCTATAACCTACCTATTTACCAACTGGGGGGCCTATATACCTACTGGAGGACCTACAACCTGCCTATATACCTGCTGGGGGACCTATAAACTGCCTTTATAAGTACTTGGTGACCTATAACCTGCCTATATACCCACTGGGGGATCTATATACCTACTGGAGGACCTACAACCTGCCTATATACTTACTGTGTGACCTACAAACTGCCTATATACCTGCTGGGGGACCTATAACCTACCTAGATACCAACTGGGTGACCTATAAACTGCCTTTATAAGTACTGGGTGACCTATAACCTGCCTATATACCCACTGGGGGATCTATAACCTGTCTATACACCTGCTGGGGGACATATAACCTGCCTATATACCCACTGGGGACCTATAACCTGCCTATATACCTGCTGGGGGACCTATAACCTGCCTATATACCTACTGGGGGACCTATAACCTGCCTATATACCAACTGGGGGACCTATAACCTGCCTATATACCGAGAGGGGGGGCTATAACCTGCCTATACACCTGCTGGGGGACCTATTACATACCTATATACCAACTGGGGGACCTATAAACTGCCTTTTTTCCTACTGGGAGACCTATAACCTGCCTATATACCCACTGGGGGATCTATAATCTACCTATATTCCTGCTGGGGGACCTATAACCAGCCTATATACCAATTGGGGGACCTATAACCTGTCTATATACCTACTGGGGAACATATAACCTGCCTATATACCCACTGGGGGACCTATAACCTGCCTTTATACCTTCTGGGGACCTATAACCTATATACCTACCTAATGGGGGTCATATAAGTTACTTGGGGCCCTGTTACCTATACTGGGGGACATATAATTTACTGGGGGTCCCTATTACCTACACTGGGGGAAATATAACTTGCTTGGGCACCCTATTACCTATACTGAGGGACATATAATTTACTGTGTTGTGAAGTTGCTTACAGTCGTTAAGCCGGTTGTTAAAGGAGTTGTCTCCCTTCAGAGTTTCAGAGAATGCATGAATGAAATACTCTGTCACTTCCTGGTTCAGACTGACTCATTTGTATAAGCTCTGTGCTTGTACAGCTCTGTGCCCTGCTGTGCTTTCAGATGCTAATTAGATCAGATTAGCTTCTCAAACTACTAACAGGACTTCTTATCTGATCCCCAAAACAAAAGCCCTAATTACAGTTCTGTTTATTTTACATAAATTAAGCTTTTTACTGCTGAGCAGCACAGGACACTGTGCTCACTGTTATCTCACAGTTATCTCATTGAACAAACAGCAGGGGGAGAATTGTTTACAGGTAGGTTACTGAGGGAACTGAAATAGCCAGGGAGGTCATAAATTCACTTGTATCTCCTTAGGGAAAACAGAGGAACAAAGCAATATATTTGGAAAATGTCTTTATTTTGTGTTCCCTACAATTTGAAAGCTATTCTTTGTAGCAAGACAACCCCTTTAAAGGAGTTGTCTCATTACGAGCTTTCAGCCTGTCAGTGTCCCTGGTAAGTTGAACTGAGGGGCGTGCTAGCTTGTCTGTCTGTTCTGCTCCCTCTCCCCCCTCCATCAGCACACAGGCAGCTACGTAACTTCTATACGGGGGGGGGGGGGGAGGAGGGGAGGGGGTTTGCTCTCAGAGTTCACCCTGTGTGTGTCTGCCTAGGTCTGTTGCAGGAGAGGGCTGATCTAGGAGTGTAGAGAGGAATATGAAGCTGTGTGCTAATAGAGCAGAGGGGATGCATGTGTTCCTATATCCCCTGCTTAGCTTACAAGTCTCCACATCTCCAGCAACAACAAGGGCAGTGTTTACTATACTCAGAATGTCTCACTAATACAGGAGAACATAAAGTATTCACATGCCTGATCTCTATAGTATTAGTATAGTCACAGTTCCAAAGACATATCCTGATTAGAGTAACAGACAGGGTCACTGCTGTCACATCTCTCTGTGTAGAGAGCAGGAGGAAGCAGGGACACACCGGGTTAATCCAGGCAGCTTGGACACAGACGCCAGAGTCCTCCCTCCCCCCTCCCTCCTCCTCCCTCCACTCCAGAAGCATTCTGTGTGGGAGGGGCTCTCTGCTCCGACCTGTCTTCAAAGGTGATGAGTCATTCAGACCTGACAGCCAGTAAGATAAGGATCAACAGGTCAGCTACTATAGAGATTTGAGAAGCTGATGTAGCAATACTAACAGGGCTAGCTCAAAATCAGTAGGACATTTGTAATGAACATATATTGCAAGCTGCTTTTTTTTAAAAGATCTTTTAATTAAAACCCAATCATTGTAGCGAGACAACCCCTTTAAGGCCTCAAGTCGATTGATAAGAGCTCAGCAATCGACTTCCAGGACTAGCAAATGTAGCAGCGTTTCTATCAGCCGGTAACCTGATGTTGTAACACTTAGGAGCACTGGGTGGCACTATTGTATAACTAACATTATGTCCTATATCCTGTGAAAGTTTTTATGGGAATTTGTGTATGATTTTGTCGTGCCTTGCGGTCATATTAGACTCTGATTTGTCCTCTACTCAGTACCTTGCCTGCTCTTGTCATCTGGACCTTAAGAAAATCCCCAGAATCTGCCCTTTTCTCTCTATGGAGACAACAAAAACTCTTAGGGTCACATGCAGTGTCGGACTGGGGTGTCTGGGGCCCTCAGGGGAGTTGATCTTGGGGCCCCACCCTACTGTACATGAAATTACCGGCCTCTCAGACATAATTTTACCACATAATACAGTGTGCAAAACAGAACTGTATTGTGTAGGACAATATCAAGTTAGTCACACATCTGTCAGTCTAACATATCATAGACATAGGGCTAAGTAGCTCCATCCATATCCCCCACTGGCCCACATGCAATATCCCCTCCATGTTTCCTTTGGTCACGCACCTCACCACCTTTTAAAATAAACACCAGCAAGAAAGTAGAAGTGTAACTCCTATCACAGGGCCAGGTGTTCCCTCACTATTACAATCAGGGACAACTGTACGCTGCCACTATACCTGCGCCGATATATAACCTAAAACACCGCCATGTAGAGACCACATAGTGGTCCGACACCAGCTCAGGTATAACCAGGGCCGTTCCTAGGCTAAATTTCACTCAGGGAGAGGTGAAGAAATTTCGCCCCCACCCAACTCCCCCCCGTAACCTATGGCGCCACAGTGCATCACCATAAACCAAAGCCAAAATATACAAAGAGCTTTATCACAATCTGCTACATATAAAACTACTAAATTAATAGCCCTACAGTTACCAAAATAGCCGCTAACCAACCAGAATCCCAAGACCACTAAGACCACTTTATCACCAACACACAGTGACCGAATAATACCCCCACACCATGACCACTTTTTCACCAGCACATAGTGATAATAATACAAACTGACCATTACTGAGTATAAACCATTATACTACAACTAATATTACCGCCATACAGTGACCATACAATGATGGATACCAGTGTACACAGGTTTTTGCAGGATATAAATAAATTAAATAAAGTCATATATAAATGACTCACAGGGACGTCTCTGGAAGAGTTGTTCTCTTTCTCTTCTTCTTCTTTTCCATCTGTCCCAGATTGCCATGAGACTACTCCGACTCTTCACTGTAAAATTTACAAAACAAAATCTTAAGACACTCAATTTTATCAGCACTTCTCTACCAATTCCTATCTCTATACAAATGCCCCATTTTATAGCACCTATATGGTAGCCATGTTATATGCCCCTGGAGCCAATTTGTAGCCCCCTGTAGCCACGTAGTAGCCCCTGTAGCCCGTTGATGCCCCCCTGTAGCCAGTTTGATTGCCCCCTGTAGCCAGTGGATGCCCCCTGTAGCGTAGATGTTCTGTAGCCAGTGATGCCCCTTGTAAACCAGTGATGCCCCTGTAGCCAGTGATGCCCCCTTGTAGCCTGTGATGCCCTCCTTGTAGCCAGTGATGCCCCCCTTGTAGCCAGTAGATGCCACCTGCAGCCAGTAGATGCCCCTGCAGCCAGTAAATGCCCCTGTACCCAGTGATGCCCTCCTTGTAGCCAGTAGATGCCCCCTGTAGCCAGTAGATGCCACCCGTAGCCCGTAGTTGCCCCCTTTTAGCCAGTGATGCCCCTTGTAGCCAGTAGATACCCCTGTAGCCAGTGATGCCCTCTGTAGCCAGTAGATTCCCCCTGTAGCCAGTAGATGCCCCTGTAGCCAGTAGATGCCCCTCTTATAGCCCGTAGATGCCCCTGTGCCAGTGATGCCCCTTAATAGCCAGTGATGCCCCTGTAGCCAGTGATACCCCATTGTAGCCAGTAGATGCCCCGGTGTAGCCAGTAGTGTCCCCCTGTAGCCAGTGATGCCCCCCTTTAGCCAGGGATGTCCCCTGTAGCCCGTGATGCCCCCCTGTAGCCCAGTGATGCCCCCTTGTAGCCAGTGTTCCCCCCTGTAGCCCAGTGATGCCCCTGTAGCCAGTGATGCCCCCCCTTTTAGCCAGTGATTCCTCCCTGTAGCCAGTGATGCCCCCTGTAGCCAGTGATGCCCCCTTGTAGCCCAGTGATGCCGCCCCTGTAAGTAATTAAAATAAATAACAAAAAAAATTACTTTTCCAGACCTCGGTCGCGCGTCCAGCTCCGGGAGCTGCTGAGCGGTGTAAGCGGCGTGACGTCATCACGACGCTTACACTGCACGCAGCTCCCAGGGTTCTCCTCGCCGGAAGAGCTGCCAGCCGAGGACATCGAGCGTCACAGGGGGCGCGGTGAAAGCCGTGCGGGCCCCCTGCGACACTGATACAGGGGAGGAGTCAGGACGGGAACGATCCGTTCCCGCCCCCCTCCCTTTTACCTGCGCTCTGCTGGCTCTGCACATAACAGCCGCGCAGAGTCAGGGGCGCTCCTCCGGGCAGGCAGGGCGGCTGAGGCGCCCCCCTCGGGTGAGCAGAGCCTCGGCGCATCGGGTGGTCGCCCGCCCTGCCCGTCCCTAGGAACGGCCCTGGGTATAACCTACAACACTGCCATATAGAGACCACATAGAAGTCCGACTCCAGCTCAGGTATAACCTAAAAACATGCCCATATAGAGACCACATAGAGGTCAGGGCACCAGCTCAGGTATAACCTACAACACCGCCATATAGAGACAACATAGAGGTCAGACACCAGCTCAGGTATATACTACAACACCCCCATTAGAGACCCATAGAGGTCAGACACCAGCTCAGGTTATATAACCTACAACACCACCATATAGGGGGACACTTAGTGGTCAGGGAAACCAGCTAGGTATAACCTCAACCGCCATATAGAAAACCACATAGAGGTCAGACACCAGTCGGTTTTTAACCTACACCACCGCCATATAGAGACCACAGAGAGGTCAGACCCCAGCTCAGGTATAACCTACAACACCACCATATAGAGACCATATAGTGGTCAAACAAACAATACATGGAAACCTCCAAAGAAGCATTTATGCTATCTACAAGACATGAAAAAAACTTTGAGATTCTTAGTTCACATGTTTTGATCAAAAAAAATGCTTAAGCCACCCCCGGCTACCAACGGGATCTCAAGGCGGGTGGTCCTACTGTATTTTTACCTCTCACTTGAGTCAACAGACTTCACATTGGGTCAACAGACCTCCATAATCCAGAGAAAAAAATAAAAAATGCACCACCTTACAAGCATACTGCACTGATATAACAAGCTGTGGAGGTGGGCGGGGTGCAAAAGACCAAAATGGAGGCATCCATTCCTCCCTATATAAATTAAAAGCAATATATGCCAAATGCAACGTATAGTTCTGCACAAAAAACATTTCTGAATATAGTGGTCAGACAGCAGCTAAGGTATAACCTACAACACCTCCCTAAGGGCCTCCCTTAGGTAGTATACAGGCAGATAAAGCTTCCCTTTAGGTAGAAAACAGACAGTTAGGGCCTCCCTTAGGTAGTATGCATTAAGTTAGGGCTTCCCTTTAGGTAGTATACAGACAGTTAGGTTATACAGGCAGTTAGGGCCCTCCTTTAGGTAGCATGTAGGCAGTTAGGGGTTTCCTTTAGGTAGCATGTAGGCAGTTAGGGGCCTCCTTTAGGTAGAATACAGACAGATAGGGGCCTCCTTTAGGCATAGTTGCCAACTTTTGAAATTGAAAAAGCAGGAGATTGTAGCGGGCGGCGCGCGGAGCCCCCTGCTACCTGCTGGTGGCGGGAGGAATGCCAACTCTGCCGGGAGGGCGGGGGGGGGGACACCCCCATTAGCGGGACCCCCCGCCAAAAGCGGGAGAGTTGGCATGTATGCCTTTAGGTAGTATCTAGGCAGTTAGGGCCTCCTTTAGTTAGTATACAGACAGGGTCCTCCTTTAGGAAGTATACAGGCAGGGGCCTCCTTTAGGTTGTATACAGGCAGTTAGGGGCCTTCGTTAGGTAGTATACAGTCAGTTAGGGCCCCTTTATGTAGTATACAGGTAGTTAGGAGCCTCCTTTAACTACTGTGCAGGAAGTCAGGATCCCCTTTTGCTAGTTTGCAGGTAGTTAGTGCTCCCTTTAGTTTTTAGGCAGTCAGGGCCCCCTTTGTGTTTAGGTAGTCAGGGCCCCCTTTGTGTTTAGGTAGTCAGGGCCCCCTTTGTGTTTAGGTAGTCAGGGCCCCCTTTGTGTTTAGGTAGTCAGGGCCCCCTTTATGTTTAGGTAGTCAGGGCCCCCTTTAGCTAGCCAGGGCCCCCTTTATGTTTAGGTAGTCAGGGCCTCCTTCATGTTTAGGTAGTCAGGGCCCCCTTTAGGTTTAGGTAGCCAGGGCCCCCTTTAGGTACTTAGAAAAAAGAAAAAAAACCACTTATCTTTCTCCCACTCCTGGCCACTCCCGGACGCTCTCCATCGGCTTCTAATGCCACCCTGCATAGACGGCGCGGTGATGTCACGTCACCGCGCGCCTACGTCACCGATTGGGGCTAGCGCCCGGCAGGCTTAAGGCCTAACGCCTTAAGCCTACCAGAGTGTACAGTGGAGCGGAAAGCGGGAGGTGCTCTGCTCCGCTGACACCGCGCAGCCCCGGACCCTGGCTCTGAGTGCTGGGGATGCAGGTATCGGGCGTTCAGTGACCAGATGTGGCGGCCAGGCCCCAGGGAGCGGCGGTACTGCCTCCGGGGCCCACAGCAGCTCGATCCCCCAGCGGCCCAGTCCGAGCCTGGACACATGTATGAAAACTGACTAGGTCTAAAGTTCACTTTCTTTCCCATAGCAACCAATCAGGGTGCCCCTTTCATTTCATATAGTGCTCTGGAAAAATGAGGGGCGCTCTGATTGGTTGCTAAGGGAAACAAAGTGAATTTTAGACCTAGTCAGTTTTCATACATGTGGCCCTTATTGTTGCCCTTCAAAAATCTCATCTTGTAACTCCTTGTAAATTGTCCCCTTTCAAACATGTCCTGAGTGCAGTAGCCAGGCTAATTTTTCTCTCCAGCCGCTATACTGATGCCTCTACCCTGTGTCAGTTACTGCACTGGTTGCCCATTCAATACAGGATACAGTTTAAACTCATCGCACTCACCCACAAAGCCCTCCACAGCGCTGCACCCCCTACATCTCCTCCCTCATCTCGGTCTATCACCCTACCCGCTCTCTCCGCTCTGCTGATGATCTTATATTAAAGGGGTTTTGCCATGAAGTAAAATTGACGTGGGAAGCTTGCAAATGAAATAACAAACATTTTATCCATTCATTATTATTAAAAATTCTGGACCGTTTTTGTTTTAGCTGCTCCTTTAGTGATCCATTGTTTACAGCTCGTCTCTAGGGGATATGACCAGGACTGAAAGCTCCTCAGTCCTGGTCGCACATGCTCAGACATCACTTCTCTTCTCAGACAGCTGCTGAGTGTTCAAACCCCAGGTGCTGTCATTCTACTCCCGTCCTCTGTACTCCTTAGTAATTAGTCAAACAGTGCAAATAAATAAAAAAGAAACCTCAATGAGGTCTGTGCAATGAGTTCATAAATAGACCTTTCTTTGACTACAGAGAGGAAAGGTCTGGTGATGTCATCCTGCTGGGTCACATGATATGCAATTCAAACACATCACACATGCCCCCTTCTGAGCACATAGAGCTGAAGAGCTTGATACAGGAGGTATGAAATGAGATTGTGGCAAAACTCCTTTAAATGCCTCAATCATCTGAACATCCCATGCTCACCTCCAGACTTTGCACGTGCTGCACCAGTTCTCTGGGAAGTGCTATCCCGTATGACCAGGCAAACTCATAACACTCATAGTTTTAAGAGTAACCATGAGAATACGTTTTCCAAGGCAGGCCTACCAACCTCCCTAACTGCTAAGCCCCTGCTTTCTTTCACACACATTGCACTTATGTCAGGGACTGTCAGGGACAGACACAGAGACACAGACGAGTGAGACCCTGACACTGGTCCCAATATCTGTCCCTGCCTTTTGGGGAACCCGACTCCTTATTAGGTCGGCCCCAACCTGAAGACTGCTGACTGCTCTGAGCCGTGGAACACAGACGAAGACAAACAAACATGGAACAAACAAGAGTAGTCGGACAGGCCAAGTCAGTAACAAACAGGCAGCGCAGTACAAAAAACATGAGACAAAAGAGTAACCAGGAACCAGACAAGAGTCAAAGAGCACAGAAAGTCAAATGAGAATACAGGTGACCTATAGGGAAAGAGAACCATATAGCAGGCAAAGAGGACAGGTAGGTGAGACTATAAATAGGGAAGGGGAGGAAGGAGAGCAGAAGTGATAGGAAGCAGGCGCTGTCAATCACCAAGAGAAGAAGTTAACTCCAATAGGGCTCGAAGGATTCTGGCCACGGGCGGTGGCCAGAAATCAATTAGGCATACAGAGTTTGCAAACAGCGTTCACACTAGAAGAAATGTAGAGGCCGAAGCCGCAGTTATGGTCGCAGCGGCCAGATGCAGAGGGCCTATCTGGCATGAACGTGACAACTTATCTGTATGTACTGTATATAAATATATACTACTCACCTTTTGTGGTTGTGCAGATGTAGGGCACAATACACATTACAACCATTTGTTGGAACTGTTGAAATAAACTGATGTATCTGCAGGGGTGTCGGAGATTCTCTTTTTCTCCTAATATTGGAGGTAAGATGTCATCAGATATTTTTGGTCGCTTGTTCATTTGTAACAATATTTAAACCGTCATCTTTGATCTGAAGTGTATTGGAACTGATGAAGTGTCACAGCATTGATACAAAACGAGTTTCCCTCTTATGAAAAATAAAATTATTCAGAACTACACCAGTACGGTCCAGCACAGTTACTTCATATTGGAGACACTTTCACATTTTGTCTCACTCCTATTCCCATATTAATTGCGAACAGAGCCCTGACACCTCATGTTTGGTCGGTTAGATTTTTTTACTATGTAGGGTTTTTTTTTTTCCGTACTTATGCCCTCTACATTATAAGGTCCTGCGGAATATGTTGGCACTATATAAATACTTATAATTATACACTATATAATTACTATTATTATTGGTCTGAAAGCGTCAGTAGTATAGAGCTAAGTTCAATACCATATGACAAGAGAGCTCAATGTGATACCAGGACACTAAATATAAAACTGTCATTTAAAGATAACCTGTCACATAGTTTATGCCCCCCTTGCTGAGGACAGCACCAGCTAGTGTCAGACCTGCTGTTTCCTGCGCTGTGTCCCTTATTCTGTAAGGTGCTGGAGTTTTAGATTATTTAATGGTCAATACCCCGCCCACTTGAGGCTGGCCCCGCCCACCTCAACTGATAAACCTATTACTTTGAATAGGTAGAAACATGTGAACAACTGACAGGTGGGCGGGGCTAGCCTTTGGTGGGCGGGGCTAACACCTGCTCATGAATAAGATTTGAGCATTAAATGTTCTAAAACTACAGCATCTAACGGAATAAGGGACACAGCGCTGGAAACAACAGGTCTGACACTAGCTTGTGCTGTCCTCAGCAAGGGGGGATTCAGAACATATGGACCCAATATATCTTCTCTTATTTTTAACAGTTCAGATCTATTTGAGATGTGGAGGGGTACATGATCCATTACTGTTATTGTAAAAGTGTACGGACCCCGATTGTGCTCTACTGCATAACACAAGACAGGCCATGATTGAGAAACCCTTCTCTGATGCTACATCTATGTTAGTAAGCCCCATTATGTCATTTTTGTGTTGTAGGCCCAACGCAACGTCATGCACAATAGCACTGTATTAAATGAATAACATGTCAAATTAAGGGAAGATCTCTCCTTAGGGAGAGCGCCTATATAGGCGTGTGGAGATTCGAAATTGGCTTTTGCACACCACGAAGCATCTACATATCACAAGGCATTATGAGAAAGGAGCTGAGAAGCTCAAGCACCCTCTATTGGATGTAATAAGTCCTCAATTTGCTTTTGACCCACTGGTTCTTTGGAAAGCAAAAGGGATATTAGCCAAGCCAGCATCACCCATCTGTAGACAGCCGTTTCGGGGTGTTTGCCCCTCATCAGTACAGAGCAGAGCGATGCTGGCTTGGCTGAGGGGGAGGCAATGAGTGGCTCAGAAAGGGAAGATCAGCCTAGGTCAGCACTGAGTGTTGTTCTGCTCTTATAGGACATTCCAGATGAATGAAATATGGTTACCTCTACGGAAATATGACAGTGAAAGGAAAATTCTTGGTATGTCATAATGTAACATTTATGAAGGAGTGGTATGGTTTAATTTATTGAGCAATATGTTTATCGGTGAATATTTTAGGATTACTATGTCTAGAAATATACTTCTAACTCATTTCCAAATGAATGAGTCGCTGCTTTTAAGTTAGGCCTTACACGCACACCATATTAAATGGATTTACTGTCTACGTTTTTATGATTTATAGAAATTATCTGCCAGGGAGAAAAGAACCAATCCTTTTAAAGGCTATCTCCACTATAAAACTGGCTTTGGGTATAACTGTTTGGGAATAATAAAATATCTTAATATTATTCTCTCAGCTCTGAACTTCGGTTTTCAAGGATCTCTGGCAAGAAGCATTGGGAACTGAGACAAACAGAAAATTTTTGGGTTAACCCCTTATATACAAAAATTGGTTTCTAAAATATTTTAGAATTATTTGTATGAAACCCAGAGGGGCATAAGGGGAGTTGTTCTAGGGGTAAACCAGGGGGGATTTTGATTATGGGGCCCACTCCCAGTAAGAGGCATCCCAGGATTTTGTTGAAGTAACCATAATAACGCTAAATGGCTGTCAACCAAATACTGTGGCTGACACAACATAAACACACGGCTCCAACCCCACCCAGGCCAGGTAACCTTGGTGACTTGTCACTTATTACCTTTTCCCAGGTGTATGCCAGATATCTAGCTGGGATTTACACACCATTATGGACCTTCCCAGCTGCCGTCATTTTTTTTTTTTTGAACAAAATTTTATTTCAGAAGAAAAAATATACAGAAAAACAAAAATCACAAAAAGTCAATTGCGGGCAAAAAAACCCGGTTCATTTTAAGACCCCCAGCGACTCAATACCCTTTCCCGAGGGTGTCAAAGCCCCCGCTAGGTTCGATTTCTCCAAATTTTTTCCCCATTTTCTTCCCACCCTAACATGGACCGAAAGCCCAAAAAAAAGTGTTGAAACAAAATCATGGAGCCCTAAAAGAACAAAAACCCCCCCCCCTATCCTTACCCTGAGGTTACCCGCTCTGTGTGCACTATTTCCCCCCCTTTTTTTAAAGGGCCCCAAATATTGGGTTTTCCCTAGGTGTTTTTTTTTAGTTTGTTCTATTGGGAATGTATTCCGTGAATTTAAATGGTTCATAATGATTTGTTTTCTTCGGGGTTTATGTTAGATATAAAAGACCCCATTTTTTTTAAAAAACCTCCCGCCCTCCGCTCTTTGTTATTCATTGACTGGATTTTCCCCAAGTAAAAAATTGGGCGAAAGCAGTCAGAAATTTCTGGAATAGAAGGGCTAAAAATTTTTCAATCCAGTTTTCCCCAGATACTTTTTTTCCGCTGGTAAAGGGGACATGGATCCCCTTGTCATCCACAAATTTCCTTTAAACCCCTCCTTTTTCAGGTTTTTTTTTAAACGTAGTGGAATAGTTTCCCCTGTGGCTCAAGCAGAATTGAAAAATCCCAAAGTATCTCCCCCCCGAAAATTTTAGTTTAAACCTTGCCCCCGGGAATCTTTTTAATTTTTCGGCCCAATTCCCCCCTTTCCCCCCCCCATTAAACCCCCCAGATCCCCTTTCCAGATCCATTTGGGCGGGAAAAAAGTTAGTTGATTATTTTTTGTTAGGTTTTTGGGCGGGATGTTAAATGCATATATGGTTTGTTTTATCGAGGAACGTACCCTCTTCCATGCCAAATTGCTATGCTTTTCGTACCTTTAATTTCCCCCTTAAAATTTTTATGTGTGAGTTTCTTTTACCCTTTGATTTTTGTTTCCCCAAATTACCCCAAAGAGGGTTTTATCAATTCTCATTTTCCCTTTGTTATAAAAAATTGAGTATTTCTAGAAAACATTCTTGATTAAATTTATTTTTTGTAAGCTCTGCAAATCCTTTGTTTTCCCCCAAAATTGAGTGAAAAAGTGTGCTTTGGGATCTAAAAAAAATTTAAAGACTTGCTGATTTTGGAAATTTGTTTAGTCCCCGGGGAAAAATTTTTCCCCTTACTTCCTCCCATTTGAGCGGGGACCCTGTGGAAGGGGGACGGGCAGGCCCCCCAATCCCCTGATCCCTTCTTTTTCCAACCCGGGAAAGGGAATTTTTTTTCCCCTTCCCCGGAGTAAATGAGGAGGCCCCAGAGGGGGGTGTTTTGGGGAAAAAATTAAAAACGGTTTTTTAAATAACCTCCTCGTATGTCCCCAGGGGGCCAAAGTATTTTTGGGAAGATAAAATTTTTAGTTTTCGCTGGATGAAATCTCAGAGGTAAGTGAAAAGGGTTTCCCAAACTGCCAAGAGACGAGCTGTGTTTCCCAAATCTGTGTTGGAGAATCCTCCGATCCCAAGACCCCAGCCCCCTCACATTTTCCCCACTTTTGGTAGGTTAAAAATTAAAGGGAAAACTTTTGGAGCTTTTTTTTTTCCCCCTCCTGAACCCTTTTTGGAAAGGTTAGTTTCCCAAAAAACTAATGCGGGGACCTTTGCCCCCCAAATTTAAATCTAAAAAAAGCTCTATGTAGTTTGTTTATATTAAGTGTTTGAGCAGGATGGGTTGTTTTGCGAGGATAAAATAGTCTGCAAAGCTTTTTCCATTTTGATTAGCTGGATCCTCCCCATAATGAAAAAGGGAGATTTTCTCCATTTCTCCAATTTCCCCAGGTCTTAGGGGAAAAAAGGGAGGGAAATTTCAATTGATATGGGGGGAGCCTCTGGGGCCCGGTTCTTGACCCCCAGATTGTCAGATGAAGTGCACAACCCCCAACCCCCAAATGGCGGGGGGAAATTTTGGGGGTTTTGGTTTCCCAAGCGGCAGAAGGGGACAAAATCTCTGTTAATTTAAAAATCCTGAAAAACCCCCAAACCCTCGTTTAGAATACCCAATTTTCCCTTTCAGTGGGTAATCGGGTTTTTCGGGAATAGTAGTATATCATCTGAAAAAACCAAACAACCTAATTTCCCTTAAAACCTATGAAAACCCCCCTAAAAGTCTCTGGTTAAACCGGGTGTAGTGCTAAAGGCCGGGGCAATGTAAAAGGGGCATAGGGGGACAAGGGGCCCCCCTGTCTAGCCCTTTTCTGCAAATTAAAAGGGGAAAAAAGAAACCCCGGGTAGAATCCGGGCTTGTGGGGAAAATCATCGTGGGGTAATGCCTAAAGTTTCCCTTTTTTTCCCATTTTGTCTAGAAAAGTTAAGCCAGTTAAGTGGACGTTGAAAAGGGGCTTTCCCCGCGTCTTTACTCAATAATGCCGCGAGGCCCCCCCCCGGATGTACTTGTCTATATAGCCCTGGACTGTAACACTGTTCTGATGTTTTTAAACCCCCTGTTACCTTTTAAAAAACCCCATTTGATGGGGGCCTATCAACTTTGGAAAGTATTCGCGACCCTGTTTCCCAAAAAACCTTTGAGTTGATTTTTAATATCCGGGTTTAAATTGGGGATAGGGGATAGGATGCTGCTTCAGGGGGTCCTTGCCTTTCTTGTAAAAACCCCCTTTAATTTTGGCTTTTTCCCCCCGAAGGGGCATCCTCCTTTCTTTATTATCTTTGTAAACCATTCCCAGCTTTGGGGGGTAATGTTTTTTGGGATGGGGTTTTTATAGAAATCCAGTTAACCCCCCCGGCCTGGTCCCTTCCCGGGGTTGAAATGTTTAAGGGGCCATCTCTATTTCATAAACTACAAATTTTCCGCTTTTAAACCCCTCATTGTTTTCCCAAGGAAAAATTTTTAACCAATGGTTCGAAAAAAGTTTTTCCCTTTTGGAAAATCTTTAGGGTTTTTTGGGAGTAAAAATTTTTTGTAATATTCCCCCAAATTATTTTGTTGATTTTTTGGGGGTCTTTTGGGACACTACCCCCGGGTATCCTTAAGCAAAAAAAACCCCCGATTGATTCCCCTTTTTTCTCACAGTTTGGCCCAAAATGGGTTTCCCCGTTTTTATTGCCCTTTTTAAAATTGCGATGATCTCAGTTGGCCCCCATAAAACTTTTCTATAAGGTTTTTGTTGATTTTAAAAGGGCCCTCTTTTGGGCCCTCGTCCATTCCCTTTTGTTGATTTGAGGGCTGCTAAAGGAAAATTTAGTGTAAGAAATCTTAGTTGCGAGGTAAACCCTTTTCAAATTTGGACTTCTTTTCTTTTTTTTTTGGCCGCTGGGGATCCCAAATATCCCCCCCTCAGCATCCCTTTTCCCCTGTACCCCAAAAAAACCCCCGGGGTCGTAGAGTGTTCAGCTTTGGGTGGGTTTAGCGAACCCTCCCCCATCGTTCAGTAGTTCTCAAAAAGTGATCATCCCCGTCAGGGCATTTGGGAAAAGGCCATAGAATGTCTAAACCCCTTACGATGGACACCCAAACTGACAATATCCCCGGGGGTGATCGGAGATCCCCTAAATTTTCTATTTCAAAGAAAATCAAATTGGCCTGGAGGGTTTGGGCTAGCCCAAAAAGTAATCCAAGCGGGACACGATAAAAAGGGGGATTTGGGGGAAGTGTGTGAAATGTCTTTCCCGTGGATTCATCAACCCCCCAATGTCCCCCGGGCCGTTTGGGTTTTCCTAACCCCCTTAATCAGGGTTGGCCCGTCTTCCCTTTTCCCCCTTTTTGGGGCCCCCTCCCCTTCCTGTCTCCCTTCAAACCCTCCCCCAGTTTTAAGTCCCCCCTACTAAAATGTTCTGCCCCCTTACTTCCGAGATTTGTGTGTTTTAGATGGAAAAAATTCCTTTCCGGGTGTTAGGGTATTATATTTTAAAGAGGGGGTTTTACCCGCCCATGTCTCGATCCTTACCTTAATTTGCCTTTCCCTTTTCAGACTCCCGAGATAAAATTTTGGGTTTGTACTTTTTTTTGAAAAAGCTTTTGGGCGCCCGCCTTTCCCCCTTTACTTTTGGGGGCCCGAGCCTCTCACCTCCTACCCCTAGTTTTTTCATACGGGTAAAATTTTTTTTTTTTTTTCCTTTCCCCCCTTTGATGTGTTTCTGCAGTATGGCAATTTTCCCGGTTTTTTTTTTTGAGATGGGTTTAAAATTTATCATTCGTTTTTTTGGGGGTCGAAGCCCTTGACCTTAGGAAAAATTCTTCATGGCAGCAAATAGTGGAAACCCCCCCCCGTCCCCCCCCGATATTGAGTGACCCGTGCACACCCCCCCCCCTAAGAAACCCCTACAAAAAAAAAAAAAAAACCCAAAAGAAAAACAGGTACCTCCCCTAAAAAAACCTTAAAAATTACTCCCTTTTACTTTGAAAACTTCTTTTTTTCGCGCAAATTTTGTTGGGGAATCTTAACCCCGCCCTTCCTACCCGTTGTTAGGCCTTCCCCCCCCCTCGTTCCGCCCTTTTTGAAGAAATTTTTGTTGCCTCTTTCTTAAACCCGGTTTTCCCAAAGGCTTTGATTAATGATTTAACAGTAAAGAAGGCGGTTTCCCGGGACCTGCCCTAGAAATCCCCTTTGAGCCCCAGGCTCCCCCCCCTTTTTTATCGCTGCCCTTTTTGGGGTTGGGGCCCCTATCAACATTCTATAAGGGCAAAAGTATGGGCAGAAGGGTGTCAACGTTTTTCCCGGGGGTTTTGAGTTGACTCGGGGCGGTGCTGTTGGTATCAATGTCCCCGATGGCCCCCGGATTGCGGGTTTTCGTTGGCTTCCTTTTCCCCGGGATATTGTCCCCCTTTTGAGTGGTTTTTGGGGGATCTTTTTTTTTTTGTAACCGTCCCAAAAAATTTTTTAGCCCCCTCCCGGGGGATTCACATACAGGGGGCCCGGGAAACAGGGAATATTAAAAACGGCGGGAAACTGTAAAAAAAAGCGTTTTTGTTTTCTTGACCAAGTTGTTTCAGTTTTTGGAAAAATGGGTTTCTTTTCCTGGAAAACTCTAAGGAATAGTCTGCGAAGAGAAGGGAAATTTTTTTCTCCTTTGTTTGGTCAGGGGGGGTTTTGAGTGACCCATAGGTTGTAGGATTTGAAAATTTCTCCGAGTTTGTCTAAAATTTCTTGACAATTTTGTGGGGTTTTTCTTGTGGCCTTCAGTATTAGGTGGTTTTTAAAGGGCCAAAATTTTGTGTGCCCCCTCAAATTTGAGGGGAAATTTACAGCTCCGTAGTTTAGGTATCTATTGAGCAAAATTTTTTGCAGATTATTAGTAGGTATTCTTTCAATGAGCCCAAAGATTCTCAGTTATTCCCGCGGGACCCGTTTTCCAAAGGGCGGGCGACCCCTTTGTCTGGGGATTCTCTGTCCCTTTTTGGCCCGTCCTCCAAAATTTCTCCTAGCCCCCAACATGTCGTCCCCTTATTCATCCGTTGGGGCCCCCGGTCCCAAATTTGGGGAAATATGTATTTAAATTTCCCTTTTGTAATCCTGACACTGCGGGGCCCTCCTGCAGCCGTGAAGAGATTTTGGTTTGTGGTTTTAGTGAAACCCGGATTCTGGACCTGGATCTTTGCACAAACCCAGCCCCTGGGGTTGCATAGACCCCAGGCCCCGGGATATCTCCTCTAACTCTTCCCCCGCTTTTGTAGGGAATCGGTGATGCCCCCGTAGGGGGTTTTTGTGCCCTTTTTTTTCCCCGGGGTTTCTGGGGGTGGAGCTCTCTGACCGGGTTTTCTTGACTTGGGGTTTTTATGTACCCGGGTCCCCTCTGGGGGCTGTTCCCGAACCCGGGTGTACGGGCTCCAATCCCCCGCGGTGGTGGGCGCCATCTGGGGCGTGCTTTTAAAGGTTTTCTGGGAGGGTGGATTGAAAACGGGCCCCGCTGGGTTAAAAGGTCCCGTTCCTTTACCCGGGGTGCCGGGGTGTTTTTGGGGACTGAAAAAATGCCGTTTTTGGAAAGGGAGGTAAAGGGTGGGGCCCAAGGGCCCCCTTTTCGGGCGGGTTTAAAAAACAGGAACTCCCGGCCCCTGTTCCTCACATGCGCGCGCCGGAACCGGAAGTCCCAGCTGCCATCTTAACATGTAAGGGGAATTTTTAAAGCAGGTTTCATCCAGGGACTTAATGTGTTTTTTCTATTGGGTGGAGTAATTCCCTTTTTTTTTCTCCCCCATTTTTGGGCCAAACCTGCAAACTGATTTTTCCCCGCCCAAACTCGTATTGTAGAATTTACCAACCCCAAACTTTAGAGTCCCCCCTTTTCCCAAAAACTCCCTACTAGAAATGAGCAAAATTTATTCTAATGAAGGGGGAATTCAATTTAAAAAATTTAGGGAAAAGGGCGACTTGA
>JAODAL010052079.1:0-26227 GCA_025379985.1 Phyllomedusa bahiana
ATTTTTAAGGGATTATTTATGGGGGTATCTAACCGGGGCCCCTCAAACCCACGTCAAACTGGGGGGGCCCCAAAAAAAATGTATTTGCAAATTTTCTAAAAATTTTGAAAAAATTATACTAAATTTCTAACCCCTATAATGTCGTAAAAAAAAAAAAGACATTTAAAAAATGATGCCAACCTATAGTAACTAAGGTAGACCCTAGTTTAAATATTTTGGGTGAAAATTAATCTGTCTTGCACGCAAAAATTTTGCAACTTTAAAAAATCGCAAATTTTTCCAAAATTTTCATAAAATTTTTAAAATTTTTTTTTTTCACAAACAAAAAAGGATTGAGGATAAAAATTTCCCTTACTAACTTAAAACACAATGTGCACGAGAAAACAATCTCTAAATCACAGGGATAGATAAAAGTTCAAAAATTTATTCTCACATAAATGGACAATTCCGATTTCAAAAATAGGGCTGGGTGGGGAAGGCCCAAAAAACAGGCTGGGTCCTTAAGGGTTAAGAATCAAGCATTTTTTTTACAGATTTTTTTTTCATTACCACCTTTTAAAAGTCATTACATTTTATTTTTCTATCATTATACCTATATAAAGGGTTGCTTTTTTGTGGGATGAGTTGTATTTTTCAGTGGCATCATTGGCAAACATTAGGGGAAAACCGGGGGAAATAAATTTATCAACTGGTAAATGGATATCTCTAAGACATAATTTGTAATAAACTATTAAAAAAATCACAGAGACGTGAACACAGCCATCTGCCCTCAAGTCAGGCCTTGGGTTTTAGTGCTACCAGGCTAACCCTAAACTTTCAGGGTGACCCCCCAGATGGGGACGCCCCCAAACCCTCTCCCCTTTTTTTAAAAAGTTTCTACTAAATCCTTGAACCTAGAACCTTTTCAGTACATGAAGGTACCACAAACAATAATATATTGTGTAAAGGGAAAGAGTCTATTAGATTCCTTCACACACCCAGTAAGTGACACAAGTTTAAATGGAAATGACATAAACTTAGTACAAAATTAACCAGGCAGGTGCTGCAAGAACTACTTCAAAATGGGTGTCACACATACAAGACCAGAACTGTGAAATGGATATGCTACTAGATTAAATTATCAAAATATCTCCTGGATCAATGGGTTCATCAGTAAAATATAGGCCACAAAACAGAGCTTACACCTATTGAATGAAAAATCAAAAAAATTAAATGTATGTAAAGTGCATCAACATGCTATTGACTTGTGTAAATTATTATCACTTTCTAATAAACCTGTGTATACCATTATGGAGTAAATTTGCACAGAAAAATAAACCACCTTTTTGGAGATGAAAAGGATGAAAGCGTAAAAACTGGATCCAAAACGTGTAGCAGAAAAATTTTTCATATAAATTGGAAACACGAACTTATTAATTAACTTAATTAATTTTTATTACGTGTTTCTCGGGGGAATAGAAAAAAAACCCACACATTTTCCCATGGCCACGTGGGCCCAAGTTAAAATATGTGTAAGCACTAAAACTTTAAAACTGACACCCTAACAATGCACACATTTCAAACTGATTGTCTAATTTAAAATACCTTCTATTAGTTGGTTTATTGTATGACACAAATTGTGCCAAATTTTTGCCGCATGGTGTTGCAGCAAAACCCACCCTTCCCCCAAAAAAGCCAACCCTTTTTAGGGCGGCCCTTTTGTTGGACAGGTGCAGAAGGTCTAAAAACTGCAAAAACTAATAAATGTGGTGTAAAATATGTATGCCAGAATTTCCACAATTGATGTGCCTCATTGTACGTTTTATAATATCAGTCAGGGTTTTGGGGTTTCCATTCTTTTTTGCGTAGGGCCCATGGATTTTGGTGCAAGGGTTTTTATTATTTTTTAAAAACCATTGAACAATATGGATAAGTTGTGGTTAATCATTTTGGTTCTAGCCTAAGGTTGGCTCATACACTGACTACTGGCTCTGTCATTCACCTTCCTCTTTATGCTGTTTTAATTTTTTCATTTTCCCAAAAAAATTGCTTAGGGTCCTTTTTTCTAGGGGGGTGAAATCCACTTAAATATAAATCTACTCTTTTTTTCCCATTTTAAAGGAACATTACAGTGAAAATAAATTTTTTTTTACTATTGATGTTTTATTGATTTTTTTTTTTTTTTTTTAATTCTCTTAAGCACGGGGGGCTGCCCATTTTCGTTCTGACTTCCCCTCTGTGAGCTCTGATAGCACGGCATTGAGAGGATTGCTTGATGGTTCTATTCCAGACCAACTATGGCCTGAGAGGTGTAAGTGTTATCAGCAGGAACCTGATAAGTGTGAAGAAAGCTATAAACCTCCCCAATTTCTTTCATCATTGCCCTGTCTTGCCTTTTGGGTGTCCCCAATCTTTTTTATCCTGTCCAGAAAACAAAAAAGGGAAATTTTTTCCTTACCCTACATTTGTAACACACTTTATGAATAGGGACAGCTGCAGTAAAGTGAGTTTAGTCTGCCCTGCCATTAAGGATTTTTATTGCTTCACTATTACAGCTAAAAAAAAAAAAGGAAAATAATAATCTTTGTGTATATAGCAGCACCATATTCCGGGCCCCCGTTAAAAAATTTTGAGGGTAAGGTACCAAAAAAAACAACCATTACTATAAAAAGCTATTAAAGATAAAAAAAGGGTTTTGGGGGCCCTGCCTGCAAGATTTTCATTACATAGGATTGCTGAAATAAAAAAACTGCCAAAAATTCTAAACAATTTTTTTTTTCTAGGTATACTGGTTTTAACAAAAATACTGTTTTCTGATGGAAGTGTCCCTTTAAAAAAGTTTTCTGAACTCAGTAAAATGGGGCCAAGGAGGTAAAATGCCTTGACATAGTTAAAACCCTTTACACACCTGATAAATCATCCCCCCATTCCGTATTTCGGTTTTCCCGTTTTTTTCCCCCTTTCTCTGTTTAAGTGCTGCTGCAGTTAGATGCCTTACTGTCCCGTGACCCCCCCTGCAAGGTCGTGGGTTTTGGTAGGCCACTAAGGCCAGAGATTTGCCGATGTAGTCACGTGGGGTTTGGGGCCCTCATTGCTGTGGGGGAATGGGACTGGGAAAAGTGGGGAATTTATCAGGTAAGGAGTGGGTCCTATTATTTTATCCTCCCCGTGGCCTAATGTTTTCAAATTTCTCATATAAATTGACATGCTTTCTATTCACAAGCCACTTTGTCAAATCTGTGCGTATTCTGGACAAAACACGTCCCATTAGGCTTTAACTTGCTACTATGGAAGATAGCAGAGCGATTGAAAGTTGATCATTTATTGACCATTTAATTATTTTTTTTTTTTTTACTTTTTGGTTTTCTAATATTAAAACAAAAATTATCATAAACATTATTAATAATTATTTCATTAACATTATTATCATTATAGGCCAACAGTGTTTGGTACAGTTTCAAACACCAGGACAGCACTGATCATCAGCACAATTGAATTGGATGCTATGACATCAATAGCGTAAACCATCAATGTACTGGTCATGGAAAACCCCATTTAATGACTATTGATTGTGGTGTTTTTATTACTGGGCAGCAGCATTTGTTGACCACAGACATAATGTATTTGCTAAGATATTATGCTGTCACATTGCACATACAACGAGTATTTTGTCTGGGACATTTTAATAAGCACAGCATATTAAAGGAAATTAATTAAGTCAGGCATCTAAGGCATCAGCCATGACTCACAACCATTTTTAAATGTTTGTTTTAATGGAAAAGAACACATTATTTTCATTCTTTTATGCTACATACTGTGTGACGGTAACATTACAAGGTTTTTCTAGTAAATAACAGTTGAGAAAATTAGGCAAAAACTATTGTTAATTAGAAGGAAATCAAAGAGCGTGAATCAAAGGGAAATGGCTGTAGAACTTTCAGCTATTATAGTATACATTTACACTGTTTATATCTATAAAATACATCACTTAAATTCCTTGTCCAGAATCAACCACCCAAGAGTAAGAGCTTTGTTCTTACGCATTCCAGTGGAAACAAACATGAAAAATCTACAGTATAGCTGACAATCTCTCAATCTCTTCATTTACTCTCTTTGTATGTATGTGTATATATATATATATAATTATAGTAAGGCGGCAGCAGTGGCCAGGGTCTATAACGGTGTATATATCCCTGCCAGGTTCCTGGCTTGCACCTTCAGAAGCTCAGACATATGCCACCAAGGTAAGGAGCCATGGTGGAATGAAAGGCCAAATTAGATAGATGCCAACAGTACAGGCTGTTGACACATGTTTAAGTTCCAGACATTTCCATTGCTCCCTCTTCTCTTACATATAGCCCGCTGCTGAAGGTTTCTTCTGTCACATATACAGTAGACTGCTTATAGCCCCTCACCTATAGACTGCTGATCTGGTCCTTCTCTCTCACATATAGACTGCTGCTGTTGGTTTCCTTTGCCATATATAAACTGATTACAGACCTCTCACATATAGACTGCTGCCCATGTCCCACTCCTCTCTCACATCCAGTCCGCTGCTAATGGTTTTCCATGTCACATAAAGACTGCTTATAGCCCCTTACCTAAAGACTGCTGCTCTGGTCCCTATCTCTCTTACAGACTGCTGCTAAGGCTCTCCTCTCTCACCTATAGACTGCTGCTCTGGTCCTCTTCTTATATATAGAGACTGCTGCTCTGCTTCTCCTCTCTCACCTACAGACTGCTGCCCTGGTCCTCCTCTTTCACATATAGACTGCTGCTGATGGTATAATCTGTAACATACAGACTGCTACTTCTGATGGGTTCTTCTATCACATATGGAATGCTTATAGCTCCACACCCACAGACTGCTGCTTTAGTCCTCCTCTATTACATGCAAACTGCAGCTCTGGTCCTCCTCTCTTACCTACAGACTACTACTCTGGTCCTCCTTTTTCAGATATTGACTGCCACTGATGGTTTCCTTTGTCACCTATAGACTGCTACTAATGGTTTCCTTTGTCACATATAAATAGTTTATAGTCCCTTACCCACGGACTGCTGCTCTGGTTCCCCTCTTTCACATATTGACTAATGATGATGTTTTTTTCTGTCACATATAGACCACTTATAGCCCCTTACCTATAGAATGCTGCTCTAGTCCTCCTCTCTTCCATATAGACTGCTGCTGTTGGTTCTCTCTGTTACGTATAGACTGCTAATACCCCCCTCACCTTAAAACTGCTGCTCAGGAGCTCCTCTCTCATATACAGATTGCTGCTCACATTTCACATAAAAACTGCTGCTGTGGCCTCCTCACTGATCTCCATGCTCCTATCCTCACAGATCCTAAACCTTACCCCTGTTACTACATACAGGGATCCTCCTGCTCTGTGGTGCTGTGCAGTATAGTGTAGTTAGATGTGTAAGACCTTTGGTGACATCATAGTGACATGACAAAAGTCCTGGAAGGGCCAATTAAAACTACAGTTTATGTAGGGGTGGTACGCTCTCTGTAGTTTTGTCAAAATCATGGCAAAATATAAAATAATGTCTGCAGCCCCCAGCTCTCTCCTCCTTTCTTACTTTCCCCTATACCTCTAATACATATATAATGGAATCTGTGTGTAGGTATATACACTACCTGTCACAAGTTTTAGAACACTTTATTGCTAATTATTTTTTACATTAATAAAATTCCAGTACTGCAAACTACAAAGACATAAAAGTAAAGTGTCATCACGCCACTTACCCCGGGACACTGCTCCCAGAATCTCCAGGGCAAGGAGCCAGGAGACCCAGTGTCACAGTAGGCGTGATGAAAGGTATGAATCATGCCACCTGTGATGCTGATTTTTATATGAAGTGCTCATTGAGGGGGCAAGAGAGTAGCAACTAGCTTAGAGAGCAACAGATAGACCTGAGAAACTGCAGACAGAGAATCCACATTGTGCATTGTTCCTCCGCGACCACCCACTGCTGTGGAGTACCTCTGTACTTGTTGGTGAGTGACTCCTGCTGAGAGAGGAGAGATTCATTTGCTGGGTCATTGTGGTTGAAGAAGAGGATGCAGAGACAGCGTGGACGTCATGCCGAATCCAGTTGCGGACAGAAGATGACCATCGCCTTTGATAGCAAACTCTGATAGAGGGGCACCTCATCCAGGAACTGTGAACAGTTGCTAGTCCAAAGTAGACCCGGGTTGGTAAGCGCGCACGTCAGCCTGTTTGGGACTGTTACAAGACCTGAAGTTTGATTAGTTACAGCCTCAGTCTGTCAGGCCACAAGCAATCACCCCCAGGGCTCCCAAAACAAAATTTCGGCCCCCAACAGCTGAAACCGGGGCCCACCCCTTTGGTAAACCCCGCCCCCAGCAACCTGATCCCCCCGCCCCCGGGAAACCCCGCAAACCCCGCCCCCAGAAAAAAAACGCCCTCTGATTTAAATCCCCCTTTTTACCACATAATAAAATATGCAAAAAAAAATGTATTGTAGTACTATACTAAGTGGTCACTATTTTCTGTTCACATAGCTGTCAATCTAGGCATACATAGAAAAGGGGCTAAGTACTCCACCCATTCCTCCTCCACCCCAAAAATTCCCCCTCCTTTTTTTCCCCCTGGGTCATGCACCTCGCCACCTTCTAAAAAAATCACCGCAGAAAGTAAAAGTGACCCCTATCACAGGGTCAGGTGTTTCCCCCACTCTTCAATCAGGGACAGTGTACGCTGCCCTATACCCGCACCGATATACTGTTCTATGGAGATAAAATATTACACCGTCGGGTCACTTTTCAGTGAATACGCACTATCCAGTAAAAAAGTAAAAAACCCCTGACATAGGGACTCACCAGAGACGTCCTATTGATGGTCGTTCTCTTCTCTTGATGTTCTTTATTCCCCTTTTCGTTTGCATCTGTTCCAACCGCCATGATGGATTTTGCCCCGGCCACAGCTCATCCCTGCGAAATTACACAAATATCTCAGAATCCTCAATTTTCCAGCATCTCTTTATCTATTCCCACCTCTGTACAAACCTCCCAGGGGTGAGAGAGCGGGTACAGGCCATAACTTAGAGGCCTAGTATCATAAGGGGTTGGAGGGTGGGGAGAGAAATTACCCCTGGAGATAATACTACAACTATGGGCTGCTCCCCTCTCAATTGTATTACCAGGTTGGTAGAAAAGGGACCTAGGTAGGTGGGCAAATGGGCAGGGCCCCAGGTAATTAGACAGGCCCGATTTAGGTAGGTAGACTCCAGCTGGATAAGTTGATAGGCCAGCCCCAGGCAGGCTGGTGGGTACCTAGCCACAGGTGGGTAGGTAAATAGCCCTCAGGTAGATAAGCAGGCCCCTTTAGGTCGTATACAGGTAGTTAGGAGCCTCCTTTAGCTAGTGTGCAGGAAGTTGGGGCCTCCTTTAGCTAGTGTGCAGGTAGATTCCCCTTTAGTTTGTAGGTAGTTAGGACCCCCTTTAGCTAGTTTGTTGGTAGTCAGGGCCCCCTTTAGTTTGTAGGTAGTCAGGGCCCCCTTTATGTTTAGGTAGAGTCAGGGCCCCCTTTATGTTTAGGCAGAGTCAGGGCCCACTTTAGGGTTAGGCAGAGTCAGGGCCCCCTTTAGATGTAGCCAGAGTCAGGGCCCCCTTTAGATGTAGCCAGAGTCAGGGCCCCCTTTAGATGTAGCCAGAGTCAGGGCCCCCTTTAGATGTAGCCAGAGTCAGGGCCCCCTTTAGATGTAGCCAGAGTCAGGGCCCCCTTTACTGTAGGCGAGTCAGGGCCCCATTTAGCTGTAGGCAGAGTCAGGGCCCCTTTAGCTGTAGCCAGACTCCGGGCCCCCTTTAGCTGTAGCCAGAGTCAGGGCCCCCTTTAGCTGTAGCCAGAGTCAGGGCCCCCTTTAGCTGTAGCCAGAGTCAGGGCCCCCTTTAGCTGTAGGCAGAGTCAGGGCCCCCTTTAGATGCAGCCAGTGTCAGGGCCCCCTTTAGCTGCCGGGGAGAGTCAGGGCCCCTTTAGCTGTAACCAGAGTCAGGGCCCCCTTTCGCTGTAACCCGAGGGGCAGGGCCCCCTTTTGCTGTAGCCAGGTCAGGGCCCCTTTAGATACAGCCAGAGTCAGGGCCCCCTTTAGCTGCAGGCAGAGTCCCGGGCCCCCCCTTTTGCTGTAGCCAGAGTCAAGGGCCCCTTTAGATTGCAGCCAGGTCAGGGCCCCCTTTAGATGCAGCCAGGGTCAGGGCCCCCTTTTATGTGGCAGAGCAGGGCCCCTTTAGCTGTAGGCGAGTAAAGGCCCCCTTTAGCTGTCCCAAGTCAGGGCCCCTTTAGCTGCAGCCAGAGTCGGGGCCCCCTTTTTAAAATTTATAAAAAAAAAAACACTTACCTGAGCCTCGCTCCCCCCGCTCCAGGCGTTTCCACCGGGATACTGCGGCCCGCATGGGGGGCCGGTGAAGTGACGTCACCGCGCCCCCTACGTACTGGGGGGGCCGGCGCAGGGCAGGCTGAAAGCCAAACACCTTCACCCTGCCAGGGAGATCAGGGGAGCCAGCGCAAAATGGCGCCGTGCTCCGCTGAACCGCGCACCCCCCGGGAGTCGGGACATTATCCCCGACCCCCTGGACCGGTCGCTGGGCGTCGGGACGCGGGGCCCCGGGGCCCCGGGGACAGGCTGGGCGGGCGGGCCCCCGGGGGCGACGGACTGCCCCCGGGGGCCCCCCAAAAGCTGGGGCTGCACTGTGGGCACTTAAGCCTGATTCGGGGGCTGCGCCGCCGGGCCCCGCTCTATCTTAGGAAAAAAGGGGCCCCGCTTGCGGGGGCCCCCCTTTTCCCGGGCCCCATATGGGGCCGGCTTACCCCCTGTATGGGGGCCCCTGATCCCCCTGAACAGATCAGAATGGGACTTTTTGTAACTCTTCATCTACTTTACTCTGAGCATGCCTGCCCAAGGATCTTTTTGTTTTCTGTGTTTTGGGAAAGTGGCATAGTTGATAAAATTTGTAAGCTGTTGTGCTACACCGCAAGCGCACCATCAAAATGCACCAAAACACAATTGATCCTGTTTCTTATGATATTAATAGGTAAAGAGCGGCCAGCCTTTTCAAGTCCACCGTTAAGTAAAGTTATTGTGTGTCCAAGGAACATGTTTACAGTGGCACACTGTGTAGCACAGGGGGTGGGGTCAAAAATTGTGTGGAAAATTTTTTGGGTTTTTGAAACACACTGGAAATTTGGAAAATTTTTTGTAACGGAAGATTGGGGTTGGGAAATGGGGGTTTTGGGGTCACTTTCCTTAAATTTTGATTCGCTATATCCAGGGAGCTTTTCGGAAAATGGGTTAAACCCCTGCAAAGTTTTTTCTGCTAACACTGCACCCCCAAATTTTTAAAAATTTTTCCAAACGGCTGAAAAATAGTTTAATGAACCCCGAACATTTTTTTTAGTTCTTTTCCCGTTGCGCTTTTAAAAATTGTAACTTTTTTTATTTTTTTAATGCTCAGTTGTATGAGGCCTCGTTTTATTCAGACAAGTTTTACTTTTTCGGGGGAATGTTTAAGTTTTCTTATAAAAAAAATTGCAGATTTTTAAAATTTTTTTTTACATTTTGGTTTTTTTAATTTTTTTTTAAAACCCTTCACATTTCACATTTAATTTAAAAATTGGGTTTGATTCATTCTACAGGTTTTTATGGTCGTTGGATAAAAAAATGTGGGAGATTTTTTTGTTTTGTGTTTAAATTTTTGGGACAATTATTTTTTTATTAAAAATTTTTATTTATTTTTTTTATAATTTTTTTAATTTTTTTTTTACTTTTTTTTTACTCCCTTTTTAACGGAGAACTGTTTTTTTATTTTTTTTAAAAAAAAAAAAATTTTTTTTAAAAACTTTGTTTAAAGTTTTTGCATTTTTCCCTTTATGCTAATTTTTTTTTGTGCGTCCTTTGTCACTGGCTTATATCAGAAGCCTGGGGGCCAAAATTTTGGGGCCCAAAAGGGCGAATGTGCAGCCTTTTCCCGGCCCTTGTCGGGGTTTGGGGGTTTTTTGGGTAACCCGACAGAGCGGGAAAAAATTTTATTGCGCGCGGGAAAATCACCCCCGAAATCAAAGAGTTAATGCAACCGGGGTTTCGGAGGGTTTCCCTTTCCCCTCCCCCGATGCTTGCCGGGGGATGCCTGGGGTCGGGTGGGTAGTACGCCCCAATCCCAAAAGGGAATTGGGGGGGAAAGGGCGCCCCCAAATCCCCTGGGCTCGCGCCGTGGGAGATGTTTTTACCCCCCCCAAACCAAAGTTAATGCGGCCCGGCGGTCGTTGGGGGGGTTAAGATAAAGAATAAAAACAACTACTCTTTTGGGCGATTCCGCTTGAGCGGGGGGAAATTTGGGTGTTGGGCCCCCCATTGGGGGGGGGGGAAAACCCAGGGGGGGAAAATAAACCCGAACCCCCCCCCAAAAATCAAAAAAGTAAACCCCACCCCCCTCAAAGTAATAATCTAAAATTCCCCCCAAAAAATAATTGGATTTTCCAAGGATTTCCCCGGTTGGAAATTTTTCCCAAAGAAAAAAACCAAAAGCAAGGAATTTAAACCAAAAAAAGGTAAAAAAAATTTTAAAACCCAAAAATCCCTCATTCCATATTTTTTAAAATAGTAATGAAAAAATCCCTAAACCTTTTCCCTTTTTAAAAAACTGAAAAAGTTTGAAAAAACCCTTTTTTGGTAATGCAACAACTTGGTTGCTCTCCTCTGGAGCTGCAAATAGATTTCCTGACATTTTATTGTACTTTTGTAATCCCCTTGTTTTTTTCAGTTCTGTATGAAATTTTGACAAAATTACCCCTTTAATTTTCAATTTAAAATGTTTGGGAAATTTTTTTAAAAAGGGTTTTTTCCCCCTTTTTTTTTTAAATCTTTCCCCCTTGTCATCCTTGGGCCCCCCCTCCTACTTAAAAATTTGGGGGAACTTTGAAATTTATTTCTAGACAGTTTCAGCAAAATGGCTTTTAATAAAGTTAAATGCACCACTTGCCTGGATGTGCCCGCTCCGTTTCCGATATTAAAAAAAATAATTACTTATCAAAAATTGCTTTTTATGGAAAAGTGGGCCCGTTTTAAAGTGTAAACTGTTATTGCTTATTAACATACAGGGAAAACAGTTTGGGTTTAAAACAAAGCGCACTGTTTAAAGCCCAAGCCTTGGGAAAATGGGAAACCCCTTGCATTTGTCCAGGGCTTCTGCGCATTCACCCGCCCGCCGTTTTAAAAGAAAAAAAATAGAGCTGCAAAGAGGTGGCTAGACTGGGCGCTAATGCACAAGTGCCACAATGCGTGCTCCCGAGATCTTGGCCATCCACGGTAAGGAGAGGAAGAAAAGAAACTGAGCAAGCATGGCCACTGCTGCTAGACTATGACAGTGGCCAAATTGCTAGGGCAAAAAGGTAAATACCCAAAGGAGAGAAGGGAAAGGAAGTAAAAAAAAAAAACAAACAAACCGTATTTTGAAAAATAAAATAAAGTTTTATTTTTACATTTGCTAACGTTATATGTCAGTTCAGAGAGATGGGAATACCCCTTTTTTTAAAATTGGTTTTCTGTAAAAATCTATCTTTTTCTAAAATCCTTTTTGCCCTTTTCAAAACTCGGGGGTCAAAAAGGGAAATTGGGGGAAATTTTTTTCAAACCAAAAAAGGGGCGGGGGTGGGGCTTCTGGGCCCCTTTTCCCCTTAAAAGCCCTTTTGATATGGGGAAGTAAGTAGAGGGGGAAAAGGCAAAAAAAAAACCTACAAAACCGTTGTTTTCCGGGTGGCTTTCTCCTTTTGGAGAGTTTTTCCCTTCCCGTCCTTTTTCTGTGGGAAAAACAAGGACACCATTTTGGTGGCACAAGGGGCCCGGGCCCCCTTGCTTTGCCAAGTATATAAAAACCCTTTTCTTTCCTATTTTTGGTGGAGAGAAGGCACTTGATGCAACAAACTGCTTCATGGCCATGCTTTGGTCTGATATTTGGAAATATGACAAACAAGGTCAAGACAACGGACAAAAAGGGGTTTTGCCTTTTAATATTATTTACTTACTTTTTTGTTTTACATTTAAGACCAATTGTACGAAAACTGTCGAAGTGTAAGACTTTTTTGTGGCCCACAGCAACCGACCAAGGGCTTCCCCCTTTTATTTAAAATGGTTTCGTTGAAAAAAAAGAAAGGGAACTCTGTTAAAAAGTCTTTACAGTTTTTTTATACATGGGGGCCCCCAATTAAATTTTATTTCAACCCGGGTGTTAAGGGAAATTATTTGTTGGGGTTTTTTTGCCTTTTTACTGGGTTTTTGTCATTAAATTTAACCATTTTAGCTTTAAATTTTTGGGCTTATGGGTTTTGTTTTAGAGTAAATTATGTTCCTTTTTTCTGTGATTTTCTTCTGGGAATTATTGATAAGAGTTCCTCAAATCTTAACACCGGAATTGAATTCCATTTTGGGATTACCCAAAATTTTTTTTGATATTTTTTGTAAATTTTTCAAAATGGAAATTTTTTTAGTTAAAAATGTAAGATATAGATTAGAATGATCACTGTTTTTCTTTTTGTCAAATTTGAAATGCAAACAGTAGTAGACAGAAAGTTTGATTATAGATTTGGTGCCTTAACACAGTTTTATTTAAAGGGTCATGTTAAAAATTTTTTGCAATACGCTAAAAAGGGAAAAGTGGCCCTTTTAGAAGGGGGGTTGCTTAGGCCTATACCATAAACAACATACAAAAAATACAAAAAGTCCGGGCAAAATTACTATGAACACCCCGCTAATATTTTTGAGTAAACCACTGTGTAAACCCCTTGGAAAAAGCAATTAGCCCGGGAAATGATCCGGTTTAAAGGGCTTCATAGGTTGGGGTTTCTGGGAAACGTTTTAGAAAGTGCATCCTGTAGCTGCTAGGCACGGGGGAGGATAGAGCAAACACAACAATTGAGTTTTCCCCCCCAAAATGCTCATTTTGGGGCCAAATCTAGGGAATTAGGGGGAACCCGCGGGGACTTGAAAGTTTTTTGGGCCCTGTTCTTTCCAAACCAAAGTAGAAAAATTTTTGCCATGAAAAAATGTCTCTTTTTTGTCCCCGATCACTTTTCAGGACAAGGGGGTGGATTCTCATTTTCCTTGCCCAAACAGTGGGATAAGCCCCTCAGGGACGGATTTTAAGTAGCCCCCCAGTATTTTTACCTGCGTCCCGCCACAAGGCAGGTTTGGACTTGCTGTTTTCGAGAGACCCACCAGGTCGCTTCCCCCAATGTTTAGCTTGTGGTTTGGGGGATGAGGTGCAGCATGGGGACAGAAATCGGGAAAGGGGGTGGTTTGCCAGAAACAGGTTTGGGAAAAGGGCAGGAAGCGGCGGGGCAAGGTTTATTAAAAGAGGGAAGGGGCTGGTAAAAGGGGAAATACAATATATAACCCCGATCCCCACTAAGACCTCACAAACACCCAAAAAGTATTTGGGAAAAAACAGGGGGAGGTTTTCAAATAAAGGAAGAGGTGGAAACCCTTGGAAAAGGGACGTTAAAAAGCACACTGGGAAGCCCCCAGGGGAAGGGGACGCAACCCACCCCGGAGCAGGGGGGAAAAGAGCAGGAGTGCGGACAGAAAAGTACCAGGCAGGATGGGAAGCAAGATCACGGACACGTCTGCGGACCGGGACACAGACTGCACTTGGAACAAAATCAGCATGTATTGTTGTAAGTGATCTTCATGGATAAATTAATTCCAAAACCCTTTTTAACGCCCTCCAAAAGATAATGGGCCCAGGGAATCCCATAAAACTTTCTAGACATAAAACGCCATATCATTTTTGTGTTTTTTTCAGCAAAGTTCGTTTTGTTGTCCCGTTGTTTCTACCAAAACCCAAATAATAGAAAACAGCACACGGGAAAACCTTTAAAAATGGGTGTTTTCCCCCAAAACCCTTAGTCCAAGGTCCTTTTTAAAAAAATATTTTTCCAGGCATTTTTTTCCACTAAGCGGTTTTATTTCCCCCAAAAGAAATTTGGGGAATGCGCCTGATCTATTTTTGATTTTCTTCCCCCTACACACAAACTCCACTGTTCCATAAGCAAAAACTGACTCATAAGAAGACAATCCTTTGCTAATTCCAATACTGCCGTGAAAATTGAAGCCTTTTCTGCTGATGTAACTTTTTTTAGCGAGGTATGCCCATCCCCCTGCTTCAATTCCCATACGCATAGGGTCACTGACTTTTTGTTTTGCACACATCTGTTGGCCCCCCTGGTTCATTTTGGTGGTGGGCTGCTCCAACAATATCATGTAGTGCTCCACAGTTTTCACGCCACTTACTCACAATGGCGCCATTTGTCCACTCACGATACCCTTTCACCACAGCAGCACAGAAACAGTTCACTGAGTGTTCAGTTTCAGAAATACTGCCACCCTTGGCCTGAAAGTCAATAATCCTCCAATTTTTGACTACCTTCATGTGCTATGTGCTGCTGATGTTGAAAGTAGGAAGTGGTCATAATAATGTGACTCAACTGTGTAGAGCCCATTTATTGATTTAGATCCATGTCCAATGGAGCTTACAATATTATTTATTCATTCTATAACACAGTTATCACTAACTTAACTGATCTGATCCTTCCAAAGTGTGGAAGAAAATACAGGTTGACTATGTAATAGTAAGGGCATGTCCCCACAGCACGGGTTTTCGGACGGTTTTTCAGCCGGTTTGTGGTTTTTCAGACCACCTGAAAAACGGCCGAAATTAGCAAATTGTGCTCTATGGAAAACCCTTGCACAGTCCCCACTACACGGTTTTCCGTCCGGTTGGTTTTTCCGCCCGCGGGCCCTCAAAAGACATTGAGCATGTTCATTCTTCCATCCGGTTTTCCGGGACAGAATATGAAAGAAATTTGGAGGGGGAGGGCTGTTCTCCGCTCATTGCGGAGAAAAGCCTTCCCCCCCGTGGCCGTGGGGCCAGCCGCAACACCGGACAAATACCGGTCGAGTAAACCGACCGGTATTTGTCCGCTGCCGTGGGGACACAGCCTAAGATTCGAACACAATCTGTGAATACCACTAGAGTTGTAGGACACACTACAAACTGTTCAGCATTGGTAAAATGTATAAAATTTTTTGAGCTACTGTAAATAGGTGACTTAAAAAAATCATGGGCTAATCTGTTATACCGATTGCATTCAAGTTTTGGCCATAATTTTTAACACATTATTATGAATGATTACAGAAAGTGGAATTGAGACATTTGGAGATCTAAGATTACAAGTCAAATCCACAAGAGGTTTTTGATTTATTTAACAACTGGAAAAGAGGAGAAAAAAAAAAGATCACAGCCCCACGATGAACAATCATGTATGTTTTATATTACTCCTGCCTTCCGAAATTATATTTATTGTTTCCAATCAGAAATGACAGTTGGCCCTTGTTTTCTGCAGACGAGATATTATGCGATATCCAAAATAACATTTTGAAGCCATACTGACACATACTTTAAACAAGCAGGGTTGCTAAAGAACAAAACAGCAAAGCGGAATGTTTTAGAACATTAACTGTAAAGTGCTGGCAATGCTCGTTCAGAGGATCACGAATCCCTGCACTCAATCTTTGTTCTACTTTCTTAAAAATCAGAGATGATGGATGATGCCCTGAATAGTAATCATTTACAATCATGTGTTTCTTTTTTTTTCAATGGAAACTATGTTTTAAATAGGTTGCTTTAAACTCTTTTTGCATTGCTCTTGTACCCTTAGGCTGCCCTGAAGGAAGCCATTCATGTATGTGCTGCTAATTGCATGTTCACCATGTTCAAAAGGATAAGGTGGGTAATAATATTTTTTATACATAGCCACTCATATACTAAGCCAGAAGTCCCTGAGCTTTTCTGGCTCATGGTCAACTTTAACCCTTTCACTCATAATAATATGGCTCTTTGTTTTTTACTCCCCACCTTCTAAGAGGCATAACTTTTTTCCCCATCTACATAAACATATGAAAGCTTTTATTTTGCAGGACGAGAAGTACAGTCTAATGTTGTCATTGACCGTACCATAGAATGCACTGGGTAAAAAAAATTGTGGTTGAAAATTATAGGAAAAAAGGTACGTTTCACCATGTTTGCCTAGGAGTTAGTTTTACCATTAGGCCCTGTTCACACGGCTTAATCACGCTGTATATGCGAGCCTGATTGCGATCGCAAATCCAGCTGAATAAAGGAGCGGGCCGCGGGCCGGATCGCGGCGGAGAGCAGCCCGCACGGCACCCATAGACAATGCATTATCTACGGCTCCGTGCGCCCAGCCAGTAGGAAAATGTGGCGTGTCACTATTCTCACCCCTGTGCGGATTACCGCCGAGCGGGGAAGGAGCGACTAATACACTGTTCTCTATGAGAAGCATGGATTACTGTAAATAACTCCGACGGATCGGCGCCGAACTCTGCAGCGCAAATCCGGCACGAGGTACGGCGCCCAATCGCGGACAAATAAGCCGTTTGAACAGGGCTATAATGCATATTGCAATACAATTCTGCTAATACCAAATACAGTGTGGGAGTTAGCTAGCAAAAATGGTAGGTAACAAACGGGTTTTTGGATGTAAAAATAAACGGCGTTTTTATTTACCTATATAATCGAGTATAAGCCGACCCGAGTGTAAGCCGTTGCACCTAACTTTTGCCACAAAAAACGTAAAAGCGTATTGACTCGAGTATAATCCTAGGGGAAAAGCAGCGCTTCTGTAAATATCAAAAATAAAAAATGGAAACCAATAAAATTACATAAGACAAGTTTTAAAGGTACCCCCATAGGCATGAATGAAAGGCTTGTATAACTCGGCCCAGATTAATGTCCCATAGGCAGGTTATTATAGACTGGAATAGGCCAGCAATAATCCGCCTATAGGCAGTCAATTGCCCCACAGGCAGTTAATAAGCAGGTATAGGTCCTCATAGACAGCATAAGTCAGTTCAGGGCAGGGTATATGATTCCCCCTAGCAGGTTATAGGTACTTATTGAAAACAAAAACAAACACTTAGCTCCACGATGTTACCTCATACCTTCCGCTGTCCATCTCCCAGGCGCTCCGATACTCTCTTCTCGGCACAGTCAGCGTGATTATCATACCGCCGTGCAGGCAGCGTGATGACACACGCTGCCTGGCGGAAACTCAGGAGACCTAGCCGCAGGTTTGTGGCCGCCCGATTCCGATCAGAGCCGGGAGCGCTCGCTACTCTTATCCAATGGTATCTCTTCACCTGCATTGCGCTCCTAAGAGATCCGCAAATCAGGGAAGAGATCGCTCGACAGTACCCATGCATGGCAGCGCCCGACGCTGCGGCTGTACTCGTCATTCAGTCTTATATGCGCTTGCCTAGAGTCCGCATTACTAAGAGCCCTGTCTCGGCACTCGGGGCCATCGCACTCGCCCGAGTGTGCCGACAGTGAACCTTCGAGTATGAAGCTGAGGAGGGATTTTTCAGCACATTTTTGTGGCTGAAAAACTCGCTTCTACTCGAGTAAATAGGGGGTAAAAATGCAGAAACAGCAAGCAGGAACAAAACAAAACTCTCGAGCACGGAGAAATCACAGAAATCGCTGTTAATTGACCAAAGATAGAGCAAACAAGTGGCTTTACTTTAGCCAAGTAGAGGTAAGTCCGCATGCCAATGAATGTATAGTTTGAGTCCCATTTAGGGTAGCCAGTGACTCCATAGATTCCTTTCCCAGCTCCCTTACTGCAGCACACTGTGAAAGGAAATGGCAAACAGATCCTCAGTTACACTCCTCACCTGAGGTCCTGAAACCCGCAGGCTTAAAAGGCCTCAAAGGTCCCAACCACGATACATAGCCTTAACCAGAAAAAGATCCCATGAAAGCTAGCATGGCAGCTACACAACTAAACAACGTGTCTTAACCTACTGTCACTGACTAAGATGCTCTTATTTTCCCCACAAGCTCTAGACTTCGTGGCAAAATACTCAGCAGTACTCCAGCTGTAGTTTTGTGCAAGATGGTAAAAGCTGGTTTACGTCGGGAAACCGTCAGCTTGACATCCCTGAAATTCAACTACAATCTAACAGCAACCTCACTTGGCACACATCTGCCTTCTAATCCCTTTCCCTCGGTTGCCTACAACAGTTGTAACCAGTAAGTTTACATATAACTTATCAAAAAGTATACAAATGCCTTAAAACTTTTTCCTTCTCTGCCATTATTCCTTCATTTGTCAAATAAAAATAATTGTGGAAATCCTAATTGACCTAAACTGGGAGAGGTTTATATCTGCTTTCAAGTGACAGATAGGAGAAAGAACATGCGTATGTGTCTTTTATACAGTTGTATGAAACTTCTGCTTACAACTGTATATAGGTTATTCGTTATATTTTTAGCACCATTAAAAAAATGAACAACTATTCTCTACTTATCACATTTTTTAATCCTGCTACATAGAACCCTACCAGCACCAGGACCTATGGGAACGTCCTGTGTCGGCAAGGGGTTAAATTATGAGACATGGTGGCAAAGTGCAAGGAAAAAAGTCAACAAAAGATACTGCATGACCAAGTATGGATGTTGCACAGTTTAACTTAAAGGGGTTTGCCACAGATGTAATTTAGAACGTGGGATCCTCCAAAATGGTTATTAATGGTATTTTTCCTAAATCTAACGTATTACAAAAAAAGCTTGAAGCTTCTGATAGCAGAGCTACTAAGATCCCCTTAGTTTTCCTGAAACTTTTAACTTAGACCACGACCATACACTGACATGAGCTGAACTGGCCGCACTTTGCATTCCGGCCCCCCCTTGTTGCGTTATGCACTTCTTATCTGATGACAGGCACACATGAATGAGCTTGGCAAAGGAATGTAGAGAAAGAGCATGATATGAGCTTTCGCTGTAGAGACAATCCACTGTTGTAAACTGTTTTATTTGAGAAACATGTCAGACGCTCCCTTATTCTCGCTCTCATGCTCCTCTCAGCTCACCCCCTCCCTCTCACACCATGCAGCGTTCCTGATTTGTTTTTTTTTCTCCTGAGCCAGATAAGAGGTAAGCAACTCACTTCTTGGCAAAACCTCTTTAACGGTGATATCACAGATTTCAAAATCTGTTCTTAGATCAGGACAAAAGCCACTGAATATTATTAAAAACGTTGAGAGAATATTCTGTCATGTCATATCATGTTGTTTGGCAGGTTTAGCTTTGCTACATCTGTAATAATTAAAGTATGTCACAAAACTGAGTAATCCCCACATTTTGTAAAAATGTATTATATCTTTTAGGGGGACAACACTGAAATATGACACATGTACAATTAGAATATCAGTGTAGAGCTTGAATACAGGAAAAATTTGGTGTGCCCTTAAAAAAAACTCAACACACACCCATCAATGACTAAACCCCCGGCAACAAAAATAGTGCAAAATGAATTGTGAAAAAGGCCCAATTTGCCATTTTCCCCTCCACAGTGTTATGTGACTCCTAGTTTTTACAAGGTCCCAGGTGTGAATGGGAGCAGGTGTTTTAAATTTTGTGTTATTGTTCCACACCCCTTCATATTGGTCCTGGAAAGTTCAAACATGGCATCCGGGGGGCAAAGAACTGTCTAGGTGGGAAAAAAAATTTTTGCTCTACATAAAGAGGCCAGGCTAAAGAAGATTGCCAAAAACCCGAAATTGAGCTGCAAGGGTACCAATCCCATACGGGGTTTTAAAAAGACGGGTTCCACGAGAAAAAGCCTCACCATGGCCCCGCCAAAGAATTGAATGTTTTTGTTCACATTAATTTAGAATTGTCTTTTCAAAATACACAGATATTGCTGCCAGCATTGCTGCCAGGGAAAAGGGGTGGAGGGGGCGCCTTTGTGTTAACCCATACGCCAAACGCATAAAATTGGCCCAGGGGTTGTCACCCAAAACAGCCTTTCTAAAGATTGCACGAAAGCCTACAACTTTTGCAAAAAACAAGCGATTCGGGAACCATGTCCTTTGGTCGAGGGAACCAAGATAAACTTTTGGGTTCAGTAGTGCAAATGTTGTGGCAGCAAACATTTTAGAAGTAAAAAACAAGTGGTTTGCTTTCAGTCAAGCAGGGGTGGAAGTGCGGTTTTTGGGGGTGCATAGTCTGCCAGCTGTTAGGGGCTAAAGTTCATTAGGAACCATGAATACCAACTGTACGCTACTGAAGCAGAGCATGGCCCCCCTCTTTGGCCAAGAGTATATTCCAACAAAACAACACCCAAACACACCTTTAAAATACCACTGCCTTGCTAACGAAAATGGGGTAAAGGTGGGGACGGCCAAGAAAGCTTCAGACCTAAACCCACGGCATCGTGGGGCACCCCAAAAGTAGAGGACCAAGGGGCTCCAACATCCACTAGCTCCTGATGTTGTCGTGAGGATTCCGTGGCAACCGTGAAGCTCTGGAACTCCCCTCAGGAGAGTTTTAAAGGGGGGTGTATCGCTTCATAGTTCGCTTTTCTCTTGAAGCTTGATTCTCTCATTCCGAAATCCAGGGGCGTTTCTTCCCCTCCCAGCTGGATCTTTCTTAAATGAAGGGGGGGGACTCATCCCCCCCTTCACTCTTTATGCTCGCCCCAAATTCATGTGTTCAATCCCTCCACCCCCCCCCCCCTCCAAAGTCACTGTGCTTTCCCTCCTTTTTCAGACTTTTTTTGAAAGTGTTTACAACCCCAGGCCTGCATTTATCAGGTCTTCTATAATCAGAGCACGATCCTTCTCCTCTCACAGTGGGGGTTTGTTAAGTTTAATCCAGTCTTCTATGAACTGAACCAAGCCAGATCCTCCCCTTCTATGTTTACACAAAGGACCGGGCACAATTTGCTGTTTTCTGTTGTAGAAGCATCAGGTCAAAAAGGACTCCTGGCTGTACAGAGTGAAATTGTTTCCAGCCCCTTCAACAGGACATTAAAGGGTTGTCCCCCACAGGGTTTCAAAGAAAGCTGAAAAAATTTTCCCTTCACTTTCCCGGGTTGCTAATTGCTAAGCTCCGTGCTTGTACACTGTGCTTGGCTTTTAGAAGCTAATTAATTAATTTGCTTTTCAAAACTACTAAAGACTTCTACTATCCCCAAAACAAAAACCCTAAATTTCAGACGTTTACTTGAATAAATCAAACTTTTTTTCTGTCTGGGAGCAAGGACACACTGACACTGCCCCAACCTTTTGATGACTCACTCTCTGTTATCTCATTGAACAAACAGCCCCGGGGGATTTGTTTACAGGTCGGTTACTGAGGGAACTGAAATAGCCGGGGAGGTAATAAATTCACTTGTATCTCTTAGGGAAAACAGGGGAAAACAATGCAATATATTTGGAAAATGTCTATATTTTGTGTTCCCTACAATTTGAAAGCTATTCTTTGTAGCGAGACAACCCCTTTAAGGCACCGAGGCACAAGCCTGCTGTTTTTTGATTGTAGAAGCAGCTTCAGTGTCAACGAGGAGCTCCTGGCTGTACAGAGTGAAATTGTTGCCGGCCCCTTATTCTGAGTGAGAGAGGCAGGAATGCACGCTCTCGTGAATACGACCGGGGGCCAGATAAAATGTAAATTAGTAGAGCCGTCAGCCAATGAAATGCGAGGAGGTGGGATCCGACTGGCACTGGGGAACTGTGTTTACACAAAACGAAGATAAGGCAGACTGTGAGAACAAGACAGCTTTGCAAATGACATCCAATTGCAAAGTTGCTTGTTTTCACTGTCCCCTTATTCTGAAGACCATTTAATGAAATTATACAACCCCTTTAAGGCAGTGTTATTTTCAGAGTACACCAAATTTACACTGTTATAGAAGCTGTACACTGACTACTTTACATTGCATCAAAGTGTTATAACTTCAGTGTTGTCCCATGAAAAGATATAATGCAATATTTATAAAAATGTGAGGGGTATAGTCACTTTTGTGAGATACTGTATATGGTTTTGACCCTAATACAGTAATATCATATTCTTGGTGATACTAATGCCAACAGATAAAGAGTCATATGTAGCAGGGCAAAGAGTCTGATGTGGCGTCTTGAGTCACAAGCTGAGGAACATTGCCCTAAATAATAATATCAATAACATGGATGAATACAATATATTATGCCTAGGATGTAAAAACACCTGGAAATTTCAGTTAGATTTGAAAAGTGAAGGAAAAATGTGTATGAAAAAATCCCTGTATACTTTCAACAAACCCCATTCCCCCTGAGCTGGGTGGCCCAGAATATTCAAAATAACCTCAACGGAACCCACGGGGTTCCCCTCGGTCGCGGTGAGATACACCCCCTTTTTTAAAACAGTAAAAACGGGGAGGAAAAAAAAACTTTTTTTAAAAACAGACACAAGCCTACAGTCAAAAGCAAGAAAAAAGAAAAAAAACCTTAGGGGGCAAAAAGCAAGGGGGGCCCCCAGGGGGACCCCTTTTTTTCCAAAAGGGGAGCCCCCCTTTTTAATTTTTCCCACATACTGGAAATAGTTTTTTGTCCCCCCATTAGCTGTTTTAGTAAAGCCCATTTTGGATTTTTTTTTTTTTTTTTTAAAAATATGTTTTTTGAAAATCACCAACGTACAATCATTCGCTTTCAAAACCAGTAACCCTTACATAATTCGAACGAAAACAATCTTTACATATCATGAGGCGTTTCAATTATTTAATAAAAAATTCACGAGTTGATACATGAAGTGATTAAAGTAATTGTTAGCACAATTTTCTATTTTTTCTTTTTTTTTTTCTTTTATGGTTTATTAACCCCGTCCTTTAGCCCCTTTTCTAAAAAACATACTTGATTTTTTTTTTGGGTAATTGAAGTATGGTAGTGTAGGACCCCCAAAAAAATGGGGGACCCTTGACATTGATGCGAGCTTGCATATTGTTTTTGCCAAAAAAAATTAACTAATTCCTTTTTGATATTTTTCCGTATGTTTTTCCCCGTTAAAACGGGGGACAGGGGGTGTCGTATTTGTTTGGCCCTTTAAAAATATGCGGGGCAACCCGTCAATTAAATAAAAAGGACGTCATCAATTGGTTGTAAGCCAGCATGGTGCACTACACGGAACCATATAAGTGGCCTTATCTTTATGCAATTGTAATACTAGCATTTACCCCGCTCATGAATATATGGCGTGTGAGTGGTTGTTATCAGTATATTTGCATTTGTGCAATCTCCCCCGTAAGGTATTTAGGCGTTCCCGCATATGGTGTAACTGGGATTTCCCCAAATTTTTTTTTTTGAGACAGGCCCTCCTAGTAAAGGATATGGAACAATTGTTCACTAGGATCTGCACCGTTTAATTTTCCCCTGTAGCATGGGGTTGTATTCCTCCCACTGGGGGAAAAGTTCTTTGTCCAACCATTGACCTAGAAGTATGGCCTTGTATCTGCAATGTTCCATTTTTCTTTGACTTTTTAAAAATACAAGCAAAAACTGGAAAACAAATGGCAGGCAATGGCTCAACTGTGTTTTATGCCCAGGACTTTGCAGTCTTCTCTACAAGAATGTGCAAAATGCTTCTAGAAAATTAGGGTTTCCTTAAATGGGGTTATTGCTTTTGGGCTTTTGAAGGGAGTTTATGTCTTACACAAACCCTTTTACATGTATGCAATTTAAACTTTCCCAATGTTTTATTCCTTTCCGTAATCAGAAAAATGGAAAAAAAACTGTCGTCCATTGAATTCAAGTTTACCTCAGTTTGGCTTCATCCTGTCAGAGTTAATTTTTTTATGGAAAAAAATAGTGTAGCATGCTGCACTTTTTCCCTGTCAACACTCCTCCTGTCTGTGCCTTAGCTGTGGTAATCGTGATAAATCGCAACAAAAAGGGGAAGTCCATCCCTGGGTAATGCGGGTGAGGCCAGCTGTAAAACCGCTGGTTTCCCCTGTCTTATCGTGCGGGCTTTTGGGTTGTACCCACACAGTGCAAACATACCCATTCGTCCATTTTGCGGAACACATTTCCTTAGGCTTAGGTCTCCCCAAGTGGGAAGGGATTAAAATTAAAAAAATTTAAAAAAGGAATAAACAATGGCTATGTCACAGGAGTAGACAGATTTTAGAGATAAAAAAAAATGTGATCAATTTTAACAGAAATAAAAATGATGGGGAAAAGGAAACAAAAAATTTTTTTTTCAAACAGGGTCATAAAAATCACAAGATTTCCCTTCTTTTACATCAGTTAATTCCATCTTTTTATATAATCCACTCCTTACTTTTTTAACTGTATGCCAAACAGTTATAAATAGGCCTAAAACAAATCAATATTTGGTGTGACAACCTTTGCCCCAAAAAAACATCCATTCTTTTGGGTACATCTTTACACAGTTTTGAGGAACTCGCAGGGAGGTTGTTCCAAAAATCTTGGAGAATAAGCACAGATCTTTTGTGGTTAGTGCCAAAACTCTGTCTTATCTAATCCCAGATCCGATGGGGGATGAGTAGACATCACCCCAGGAAAGCAAAGGGGAAAAGGATGGTACACCAAATATTATTTTGGGTTTCCTTTTGTTCATTTTTTTTTTCATTTTTTTCATTGATAAAAAAAACTAAACCCTTCTATATTTGAAAGCATTCTTTTTCTTTTTTTAAACCATCAACGATTGTAAAATGTGGCCCGAAAATTGGGGTTTGACAGGGATCTTATTGTTTTTTTTACTGAGTTGTGAGAGTTCTCAGTTTTTGGGAAATTTTTTGTAATGCCTGCAAAAAAGGGGGTTATGTATACGCTACTTTTAAAGCACCGGTTTGATTTTAGGACCCAAACCCAAAAGTGCCCAAAAAATGCCAGAATACTATGCTCTGTTTTTTTGACCCCCTTATACAGATCGGGGCCGGGTGACATGTGGCTTCTAATATTTCTCATTTATACAGAAGATACTTATTTCCCTAAACTACAGCTCGGCAGCTTAGTACCCTTTTTGAAGAGGAACGGAACCTTTTCAGGTGACTTCTGTTGAAAAATATAAGTAGACCTTGCAAGCCAATAACCTGTAAAGTACCCAGTTCTGATACCAATGACAAAAAGTCAAAGAAGATCTCAAGACTTAACCTGCTCCTTAAATGAAACAATTTGGAAAGTCCCTTTAAAATTTTTTTTAAAATTTACTCTTCAGCAGAACTTTATAGCAAAATCAAATTTAACAGTATTTGGGAATTGAAACATGGGACAGGATGAGAATTTTAAACTTCACAAAGCAATTTTTTCTCCAATATTACTATCAAATGGGGGAAAACGGGGTCACACAATGGGGGCCGCACTGTAATACGTTGTGTACTTATCCTATTTATGTAAATTCCATTTCTTTGACGAGTTTTTGAAAATTGATTTAAAAAGCAACCCCATGTAAAATGTCGGGGATATACAACTTTTAACGTTCTGTAACCTGGTTTCCTTGATGGGGAATGTCCACCTAAATTTTTCAGAGGTGCTAGTAACACACACGAATGAAATTGCATTTGCTATGGGAAAAAAGGGGTTTATATTTAAAAAACTTTTTTCTAAAAAAAAAAATGAACGAAAAAATTTTGAATTTCAAAAAATTTCCCAAAATGAAAAAAAAAACCCAAATTTTTTGGGTTTATCTTCGAAAAAAAAAAAAGCATTTTAAAAAATTTTCAAAAATTTTATAATAGTGGTAAAGGATGAACGACACAGCTAGCAGGAAGAAAAATAAACTTTACAAACACTTGTGTATCGGTGCATGTTAAATTTAAAAAAAAAGGTGGGAAACCATTGCCAACATCTGATTGGCTCTTTAACCTGACAATCCAAAATGCAACTTTGTTTTCCTCCCCCCCCCAAAAAAAAAAAAAATAAAATTGCTATACCATTATGCAGCAAACAGGTATATTCCCCTTTTTTTTCAACCATATTTTCTACTCCCCCCGTAACTATGAGGTTTTTTTGGGGGGTTTTTTTTCAGTACCCATGCCTCTTTTGTGTGTGCAAAAGCTAATGAAGCCCCGTGATTTTCCACTTTACTTACATAAAATCATTTTGGGGGATGATATATTATAGGTTATTTTTCCCTATACAATCAAATCTCTGTCGGTGGGCCCCCCCCTGGGTATCCCCTTTTTCTCCACAGCTGCCCTCCAACCTCTGCCAGGGCCCCCTACAAGTACCCGACTTTGAACTGGTTTTCGGGAAACAGGCTGAGACAAATGCCCCCCCATCGGGCCCCAAAAATGCCCGATAACCTCCTCCGGGGACATGTCCCCCTCGGGGAGGGGGCACCCCTTTTCTGCCCGAGCCAGGGTATTCTGCCCAAACA
>JAODAL010052080.1:0-26225 GCA_025379985.1 Phyllomedusa bahiana
TCAAAACCGTGATCAGAACTTCTTAGGTATCAATGCAAAAAACATATACAGTATATAAAACCAGCAATAAAGAAAAATATCCTGTCTTTTGCTTAAGTTTAGTGGAAAACATGTGGCTTACACGAAAATCCTAATGGTTTTGCAATGTAGGAGTTCCGTCCTATAATCACCTCCTTGAGGCCTAAGAAAAGCCTGTTCTGCTCGTTAAACAATGAAGAGGTATATTACAGAATGATTTGGCAAAATAAACAAGGCAGCAGAGAAATTTTCTTTTTTAACTGGGGAAATTCAGACAAATGTTTGCAAATATGATTTTAAGGCATCGTGTAATGCATTCAATGTATATTGAAAAAAAAATAATTCTGTAATAAAGATTACTGCAAGACCCACTTGTAAATAAACCAGCTGACAATTGTTGACCAACAATTTTTGTTGCTTTAGTCATCAAAATACTTGATTATCTTTAAAAAATGCCATTTTTTTAGCAGTTGTAGTGAAAATGTATAATGTCAATACTTTATCGGCCCAAAAATTTTCCCCAAAAAGACTAAAAACAAAAGATAGGAACCTATTCTCCATTACTTTTTTTTCTATTTTTTAAATTTAAAATTTATATATATACACAAATAAAATTTATATTATAATATACAAATACGGGTCTCGTCTTTATGAAGGTATCGGACACCGACACCATATTTTTAAGACTGGCCTCAGCCATTTTTATTTCGGGCACAGAATAAAGGTGCGCAAAAAAAAGGGAAAGCAATACAAAAAAAACCCTCAGCCGCGGGCCCCACAACTAGACATTTTAATTAGCCCTCAACTACCACGGGTCGTCCCACTGCACAGCACTCTCCCAAAATCAGGCCCTTTCAGCTTTCCTCAAGCCTCCGGGGCCAGAGTTTAAACACTCCACTCTGCTCCAGTGCCAGTAGCAGCCCCCGCCCCCCGATCACCTGAAAAAAACAGGCTTTTTATGGGGCCTGGTAAACCCTGGAACAAAAACCAAACCCGGGCCCTGGAAGTGGGAGGGGCCCCCCAAACCCAACATTTGACCGCCCGGGGAAAGGGCAACCCATCCAAGGCATAGCAGACATACTAGTTAACATGTCAGTCCTAGGTTACTGACCCAAATTTTGCCTTCCCCCCCGAATCCGGGATTTTGGGGCCGTCGGCAGCAGATCTTCTGCTGTAGCCATTTGGGCAGAATCCTGGGCCGCTGGGCGGTCCCCTACCCCCCCCGTTTTTAAAGCCCAGGTCTTTCTCACCTTGACAACTTTCCCTCCGGGGTCCCAAAAATTTAAAAATGGGGCCCTCTCACACCCTTCCTGTGAATCTTCCTTTTTCAGGGGCACACCACTTTTCCCTTTGGGGGCCTTTCCTACGTTTTTGTACCCACTTGTGCTTGGGCTATTCCACCATAAGAGCCAATTTTTCCCCCTTCACAATGCTCATCCTCATTTTCCAAATCCTGACCCGTGTGTCAGTTTTAAATTTCTAAAGGACCCAACCCATACATGCCCCAAAAAAAGTGTCACCCCCTTTGTATGCAAGCAGCATTGCAAAGGTCTCCATGCAACCTCTAGGGGAAACTGGAAAGTATATTGCCAGGGACTTAATAATGCTGGGACTCCTCATCCTCACCTGCATTCACTAGGGGTTTTCTGCATTCTCCTCTGTGTGTCTAGCAACTACTTAACACATCACACTGGTAGATTATTCCTCAATATTCCGACCCCTCACCCCGGGAGAACTCTTAGCATCCGTAGGGTATTTTGGGTCGGCCCGATTTTTAAAAACGCCCCCCCCACCAAGTCAAACCCGCCCCTGCCTGTCTGGACATTCTGTTACTTGGGTTTCGGTGCTAGCACCAAACACTGAGCATTTTTCCCATCCACAGAGTTTTTCAGCAAAATGCTCAGTAACAACCAACCTACACCTATGTCAGGATTTGCCGCCAGACGGGGGGGGCAGAGCATGCTCTTAGAAGCTGGTCAGACTTATGCAGTAACATTGGAACATTTTCCCCCCTCTCCTGTAGCTATCGCCCAAAGGGAGAACCTCAGTATACCCGCAGTTTTTTTCAGGGGTTTAAATATTGACAACCACTACACACAGGAAATTTGTAGCGTTTACCTCACTTCGTTGTGGGGATTTTCCCCCCACTGGGGTTCCCACACGACCCCTCCTGACTGAGCAAACCTCTTTTTGGTCTACGGCTCATTTTTTCCATTCTACATCACTGAGTCTTTGGGACCACTGAGTAAAAAGTACTGGAAACAGCCCCCTTTTTGGCCCCCAGTAACTCGGCGCATCAGATCTCAGCATACCATTTCTTAATTTCCCTGCAGGGTCACAAATGGATTCCCACCACAAAGCTCCTTCTCTGGAATATCCTGCTTAGGTCTGCACCAAAATCTGCCTTGGAACATTTTTTTAACGGTTTTTTTCATCATTACACTAAAATAGAACCTTTCACGAGGGGGTTTGTTCCCCCCCTGGTCCCAAACCACCACATTAAAACCTATTTTTCCATACAGGGTACAGAGCCCCATTCCGGTTTCCTTCCCCTTCCGGGCAATGCATCGGCCGTGTTCACCCAGGCAATCAATCCCCTTTTTCCCACACCACAAGCGCCCTATTGCTACGGGTGACCAATCACTCCGGGGGGCAGCTTATTAACACACAATTCTTGGGATTGCTTACAACCCCCCAGAATCCCGCCCCTGCACACTTGTGCTATTCCAACCACAACCCTAGGCGCACCTGCAACTTGCACGTTCCCTTAAACATAATACAGTGCGCTGGGGTCACGGGTAGAAATTTACTGTGGCGCCTCACAGGAAAAACATACCTGTGCTACTTTGATGCTCTCACCTATGACCTCTAGGGGCACCTGATTCTCTCTGCTACCGAACCTCTAGCTGCTTGTTCACACGGGGGAGCAGTTTTTGGAGCTGACTTTTAACCCATTCCCTCCCCCTGCTCAGGCTGTGTATGGTAGGATCACAGGCGGTTAGCTAATTAAAAAACATTTTAAATTAAAGGGCATTGCAATATTTTTTATAACTTTTAAATTTCAGACTTTTCAAGCCCACATCCACAGTCCTCCCACCCCGGGATTCTTTCCAGGCCTGGCAGATGCGGGCCCCCATTTTGTACACCCCTGGTGAAGAGAAACATTCTGGCTTGCCTGACATTTTCTCAAAATCCATGCATAAAAAAGGGGGAACTTTACCAGGTTGCATTCGGGTGCAGTCTGGACCTCTCCTCTGACTGTCCCAGTAGATGGGTGGGGCCCCACACACCTGAAATCCAGGGCTGGGATGCGTCCCTTGGCCCTTTTTTTCGAGAGGCAGTCAGGAGACATTCTGCTGCTCTATGGCCCTCCAACACAGCTCCCTCCCTGGATGGTGTAGCGGGCTTGCGGGAAAAATGATTTCCCTTGGTAACAGCAGCTCCATCTTTCCCTCTGAGCCCCACCTTTTCCCCCAAATTTAAACCCCCCTCGGGAAAGGGAAAACCCAAAAGCCTTTCAGAAGCGGGAACCTTTTCCCTTTCCTTGTAGAAGTCCCGGTGGTTGCCGGCAAGGGGCTATCCCAATTCTGGTTTCGCATCCTTTTGTGCCTTTTCCATCTCCGTTAACCCCCAGACGGCCAAAAACTTTGCCTTTAGTTTGGGGGTATTCTATACTTGTTGGGGGGGACATCGAGTAGAACCCCCGCTTTTTCCAGTTAGAAATTGGCCTTAGGACATCTGCCAGCTCGGTGGGGAGTTTTTTGACGGAAAAACAACCCCCCGAATCTGCAAGGAAAGCAACTACATCTTCCCCCGTACCATCTTTCCCAGGTTTTTTCACTACATTCGGGCTCTGGGCATCCCCTGCAGCTTTTGACGGACAGTTCGGGTTTAAACCCGGGGCCCCCTGTTGACCAAAACCTGTTTTTTAAAACCTGTAACCCCTGTGTTAGCACGATTGATGCAACATGGTGCTGGTTTCTGTTTAGCCATGGTTTTCACCATCTGGACATTTGCTTGCTTGAGGATTTTTAACTCCTAGTGAAAAACCCTTTGCACGGTAACATCTCTTAGACTCTCTTATTAAATCCCAAGAGTCAGGACTCCAGCCTTTTAAATTCCGCTGTCGCAGTCCTTTGTACTTTTAACTGTGCCAGTTCTTATGCCAATAATGCCCGCATCCTCCACCATATGTGACACTCTGCTTGCGTCAGGACACCCTCCTGGGCCGGCCTGGGGGTACTTAACTCACAGGATCGCTGTCTCTTGTAGATGGTATTGGCACACCGACACAAGGCTTCTTTAAATGGCCCCAGCCACTTTATTTGGCACAGAAAAAAGGGACAGCAAAACAAAGGGAAAACAATCAAAAAAACCCTCACCCTCAAACCACAAAATAGAAATATTACAATTGCCCTCCTCAGGGGGCTGTCCTACTGCACACACCCTTCCAAAATCAGAGTCCCTTTCACTTTCTCTAAAAACCCCCGGGGCCCGAGCTTAACTAGCCCCTATGCCCAGTGCCAGGTAGCAAACCACGCCCCCCGATCACCTAAGAACAGGCTTTTTTTAGCTGGTAAATCCTGGAACTGGAACCGAAATGGCCTGGAACGGGGGAGGCCTCCCACCGAATCCCGGGGATTTCCGGGGTGTCCCATCGGCAGCAAACTTCTGCTGTACGACCTAGTGGCGAATTTTTGCACCGTCTGAGGTCTTCTGCCACAATATATATACAAAAAAATTATATTTATATATATTTTATATAAAAATTTATTATATATATTTTTTAAAATTTGTATTTGTGCTTAAGGAGTTCCAATCACATATGTTAAGACACAGTTGATTGGCCATAGTGGTATAAATTTCTGTATTCATTTGCACTATCCATGAATAGACTTTTTAAAGCCTTAAAAAGGGACCTGTCCCAAAATTGTATTAAACAACTTGTTAGATAGTTAGAATATAATACAATCTTTAATTACATCTGGTAAAAAAAAAAATCGAAGCGCCTGTCTCGAGCCTGTTCAGTGTGAAGTCACCTCCAGTCAAGCTGACAGGAAGTTTCTGATGTCATGCTCCCATAATCCCCCTCAGCAACAGCAAGATGTCAGCGAGGATTCTCTCAGCCACTCTCCACTCCTGGGGCCCGAAACCCCTGCAGAAATTTTCGGAGAGGGCCTACAGCCAAGGGGAGACAAACGAAGGATTGTGCAGGGCAGGCTTTGGGTTTCCCATTTAAAAGGCTGACAAGGTGACTCTGCTGTCACAATAGCTTCTAGAGAGCTGCTAGCAGATTTCAGTCTGCAACCTTCCCCCTCTGTGCTCAGCCGAGTCGGCAGCTTTGTGTATTTCCTACAGCCCAATGTACTACCTACAACCGAGTTCAGAGGCTTTAGGCCATGTGCCCCCTTGTAATAAGGACTCCTCAGCCCCCGTTCTAAATTCGGTGGGATCAGTTGTCTTCAGATTAGAGAATGAGGTGCTGCAGCAGCTTAGTCATCAGTTCATCAATATGCTTCACTAGGCAAGCTGGTAGTGTATACAAAGGGCAAGGACATCCTCATTTAGACCGCTCCAGTAAAGAAATCCTCAATCCGGTTTGGGCGGGTCACTCCCGCTAATGGGGGCCATGTCTCGCCCCATACCCCCTTCTCCCCGTTTGGGTTGCTCAACCTACCACAGCTGAAGAGCTGCCGGAGGTTATATGTGTAAAGAGGCCTCAGGGTAGCATCAAGAGATGCTTCCCTGAAGCCACCATCCTCGGCTGCAGCCCAGCAATGCTCTCGTAGCTTCATAGGAAGCCTTGGATGATCTAGAAGAGTATTGGAAGAATGTCATATGGTCAGATGAAACCAAAGTATAACTGTTTGGTAGAAACACAACTCGTCGTGTTTAGAGGAGAGAGAATGCTGAGATGCATACAAAGAACACCATACCTACTGGGAAGCACACCGCCAGGGCAACGAAGGAGTGGCTTCGTAAGAAACATTTCAAGGTCCTAGAGTGACCTAGCCAGTCTCCAGATCTCATCCCCATAGAAAAACTTTGGAGGGAGTTGAAAGTCCGTGTTGCCCAGCGACAGCCCCAAAACATCACTGCTGTAGAGGAGGTCTGCATGGAGAAACAGTGTGTGCCAACCTTGTGAAGACTTCTGCCATTGCCAACAAAGGATATATAACGATGTATAGAGATGAATGTTTGTTATTGACCAAATAATTATTTTCAGCCAAAATTTGCCAAAAAATTCTTTCCAAATCAATGTGATTTTCGAGATTTGTTTTCTCATTTTGGGCGAGATGTATGAATTCGAATGTGTACTTTTTTTTACTTGGCGCCGACACTCCAATTCTAAATAGATACATAAGAGTGTAGAATACGACAGTATGAAGATTTTTGGCGCATTACATAGAGCTTAATGCGCCAAACTTTGTATGCATAAGTGAATCCCCAAATTTGGGCGCATAAGCTCTGTGTAAGCCCAAAAACTTCGTATTTAAAACTCTCAAAATCTCATTTTCCAGCATTGAAACATTAAGAGGGCACATGTATGAATTCGAATGCGTACTTTATTTTTTTTACTTTTTGCCGACCCCAATTCTAAATAGATAAGAAGAGTGTAGAATACGACAGATTTTTGGCGCATTAAAAGAGCTAGTGCGCCAATTTTGGGCATTACCTCTATCCCCATAAAAGTTTGGCGCATTAAGCTCTATGTAATGCGCCAAAAATCTGTGTTTCACACCTTCTATATCTATTTAGAACTCCTGTCGGCCCCAAGATGTGTCAATTACAGGCCTCTCGCACTTTTTAAAGGGGGGGTTAGTTTGAACTGTTCGTGCTCTTAAGCTGATTCAATGAGATTGAATTTGAAATCCCGGTTCAAGTTTCTCCTCTCAGCAGGCATGTCTATCCTCTCAGCAGGCATGTCTCTCCTGCAAGGAAGTGTCCCCCCTCACTAAAAGCTGAGAAATCTCATTCTGGTAGGCACGAACAGAAGGATGTCTGGAAAAAGGATCTGCGCCTTCTGCATTTTCTCATGTGTCGCAGACCCTTCGGGCCCCCACAAGCCCCTTCTGTGCTATAATCATTATACACACCCCTAAAAATGATGAAACACATGTGAGGAAGCCACTGCCCCTCCCCTCCTCCCCCCTTTTACCAGGAAAAAAACTGTATGATGTGGTATATGGGGAATACACACTGCCCTCCCCCCCTCCCTCCCTTTGTTATCGGCAAAGATGTGGATATGGGGGAACCAAGGGGATGAAACACTGTGTTATATAGGGGATTTGTGACTAAACAGCCAAAATTAGATCATTCCCCCTAGGCTGGAGTGAGTACAGAACAGCACCTTTGGTTTTTTTTTTTCGTTTTAACAGCTCAGAGAGGATAAACCAGAGTGTGCGGGCAGCCAAATCAAAAGGCAGGGGGCGTGCCCGGGGGCTTTTCCCGTCTGGGGGTTTCCCCCCGCAGGCTGAATGAACAACATCATAAATCACATGCAGGGGACGTGTCTGGGGAAAGGATCCCCCCAGGTGTGCCCCACTACCAATCACAGAAAAGGGGGTGTCCCGACTAGCAACAGCAAAAAAGAAAACAGATTTACAGAAAAACTATAACTCTAAACCAAGGACTGAGGTAAAGCAACCCAAATACAAAAGTGTTATTTTTACTGTTCCCATGATTAGACTGACTTTTTACTATCAAACCCCTTTAATTGGGGGAAAATTTACAATTGGGCTGAGTAAATACTTTTTTCCCCAGTTGTTGTGTTATGTTGTATGCTAAAGTTTCGGGGCCCCCTTTAACTTCTAACCTTTTAGACTTCAACATAAAGATATAAAATTTTTTTAATTTTTTTTGTGAAAATCAACAACAAGGGGGGGCACAATTGTGAAGTGGAACAAATTTATTGGGGTTTTTTAAACTTTTGTAAAAAAAAAAAACCCAAAAGTGGGGCATGAAATTATTTGGTCCCTTTTCTTTTAGTGCGCAAACTCACTCCCGAAGTTCAGCGAGGATCCTGAATGATCCAATGTTGTCCTAAATGATGATGATGATAAAAATTAACCCCCGTGTGCGGGCCCGGGGCAAGCATTTTGGGGGCCCCGGCAAGTACAGCCAATGGGCCCCCCCCCCTCCACTCCCCCCAAAAAAAAGTCCCCCCCCCCACAACTAATTCCTCTCACTTCTGCGCCAGGGCCTGTCACTAATTTTCTCAATTCCCCATACTCTTCCCCTCTCCCCGCAGTCACTGCACAAGAAAAACACCCCGACAAATTTGCTTTTTTTCAAATCGCTCCCCCCGTAGACAGGGTTTTTACCCCCAAATAACAGTCACCGAATAACCCCCGATCATGGGGCAATCTACCGAAATGAATTTTTTACTAAAAAAAACTCCTAAAAAACCAAAACCCCAAAAATTTACTACTTAAAGATCAAAAAATCCTGCCAGACCCTGACCAAATGCGACCCCCACATGTGCTATCGCTTTCACAGGCTTGATTAATTAAAACCACCACCAACAGTGACCCTTAAAATGGTTGATACTAGTTTTTTGAACGCTCGCAAAATATAAGGGGTTTTTCACTGACGTTCATTTTTGACTCACGGGGACATCATTTCTGATTACATCGTTCACCCCCTTTTTTCTCCTCCAGTTCCCAACCCTTTATGTGATTTCTCCGGCCCCAATACTCGCCCTGCAGATTTGGACACAAATATCTTAGATCCCACATTTCCGTATCTCCTTAATTTAGGTAATAATTCCCCCATCAGGGGGTATATGTTAAATTTTTTCCTTTTGACAGGGAGGTATATAGATATAGGGACACTCAGGCAGGTATATAGATATAGGGTCACTCTCAGGCAGGTATATAGACATAGAGTCACTCTCAGGCAGGTATATAGATATAGGGACACTCAGGCAGGTATTTTGATATAGGGGCACGCAGGCAGGTTATATAGCTATAGGGGCTCAGGCAGGTATATAGGGGCACACAGGCAGGTATATAGCTATAGGGGCTCAGGCAGGTATAAAGCTAGGGGCCACAGGCAGGCGTATGGGGGCTCAGGCAGGCGTATGGGGGCCACAGGCAGGCGTATGGGGACCAAAGGCAGGCATATGGGGGCCACAGGCAGGCGTATGGGGGCCACAGGCAGGCATATGGGGGCCACAGGCTGTCTGATATGGGGGCCACAGGCAGGCGTTTGGGGACCACAGGCAGGCATATGGGGGCCACAGGCAGGCGTATGGGGCCACAGGCAGGTATATAGGGACCACAGGCAGGCGTATGGGGACCACTGGCAGGCGTATGGGGTCCACAGGCAGGCTTATGGGGGCCACAGGCAGGCGTATGGGGCCACAGGCAGGCGTATGGGGGCCACAGGCAGGCGTATGAGGGCCACAGGCAGGCAAAAAAAAAAAAAAAACTCACCATACCTGCTTCCCGGCCGCGCGCTCCTCTTCTTTTCCGGCCGCACACTCCTCCGGCAGCTCCTCGGGCGCACGGCCTATAACGTGCTGTGCACCCGAGGTGTGGCAGCGTCGCGATGCCATCACTTCATCACGACGCTGCCAGCTGAGCCGCACGGAGCCTCGGCGGGTCCTCAGCGCTATGAGTACCCGGCGGCCCCGCTGTGTCGGCCCTGCGGCTTACCGGAGGATCCAGCGATCCTCCGGTGAACGAGTCCGACCTGTCTGCGGGCGGAGCAGGGAGCGCTCGCTCTCTGCTCCGCAGAAGCGGTCAAAGAGACCGCCGGTGCTTCAGGCCCACGGCAGGTTCGGGGCCCTGTCTGCGCCCCTTAGGGATAGGCAGAGGTAGGCGCCCTTGGCGATCGCCTACCTCTGCCTACCCGTCGTCCCGCCTCTGCCCGTGTGTAATCAAGTCTCCGTCTAAATGCACCTGTGATAGTCTCAGGGTTCTGTTTAAAGCGCAGAGAGCATCATGAAGACCAAGGAACACACCATGCAGGTCCGTGATACTGTTGTGGAGAAGTTTAAGGCCAGATTTGGATACAAAAAGATTTTCCAAACTTTAAACATTCCAAGGAGCACTGTGCAAGCGATCATATTGAAATGGAGGGAGTATCAGACCACTGCAAATCTACCAAGACCCGGCCATCCTTCTAAACTTTCATCTCAAACAAGGAGAAGACTGATCAGAACTGCAGCCAAGAGGCCCATGATCACTCTCATAGGACAACAATCGGTCGTACACTGCACAAATCTGGCCTTTATGGAAGAGTGGCAAGAAGAAAGCCATTTCTCAAAGATATCCATAAAAAGTCTCGCTTAAAGTTTGCCACAAGGCACCTGGGAGACACACTAAACATGTGGAAGAAGGTGCTCTGGTCAGATAAAACCAAAATCAAACTTTTTGGACACAATGCAAAACGATATGTTTGGCGTAAAAACAACACAGCTCATCACCCTGAACACTCTATCCCCACTGTCAAACATGTTGGTGGCAGCATCATGGTTTGGGCCTGCTTTTCTTCAGCAGGGACAGGGAAGATGGTTAAAATTGATGGGAAGATGGATGGAGCCAAATACAGGACCATTCTGGAAGAAAACCTGTAGAAGTCTGCAAAAGACCTGAGACTGGAACGGAGATTTATCTTCCAACAAGACAATGATCCCAAACATAAAGCAAAATCTACAGAATTGCCAATTCAAAGTCCAGACCTGAATCCAATCAATAGTCTGTGGAAAGAGCTGAAAACTGCTGTTCACAAACATTCTCCATCCAACCATTCTGAGCTCGAGATGTTTTCCAAGGAAGAATTTCAGTCTCTCGATAGACAGATCCCAAGTGATTGTAAATAGAGATGGGCGAATCAATTCTAACGAAGTGGAATTCGTTTAGAATTTCAGGAAAACTTTGGTTCGGAACGAAGTCGAACTTTGGGGTACTTCAGGTGAACGAAGTGTGCTTTTGATTGATAAAATGGCTGCGAGCACATGGCGTTACATGGCGCAAAGAACTCTGGGAGGAAGAAGGGCATAGCCTGCATGACATGTGCAGAGAATTTTTCCCTAAAATGAGGACAATTGGCTTCTACCTCATTGAGGTATTTTGCCTTCCTCTGGATCAACACCTTAGCACAACAGGCTGAACTTGATGGACGTCTCGTCTTTTTTCGGCCTTACAAACTATGAAACTATGAAACTATGAAGCCAATCAGAGACCGGCGGGATTCTGTGACTTTTACGCACAATAAAGGGGCCAGGGGTGACGTGGGAAGGTCATAACCGCTCAAACTGTACCCGATTAGGGGAAAAGGGGCTGCTGCAGCGCTTATGAAAGCTGATACTAAAGAATATGGGTTTAGGGGTTAAATTTTCGGGCAAAGGTTTTAGTTTTGGGACGGTATTAAAATTGATCGGAAATTTTGGGCGATCACCGATAATTTTGGGTTAAAAAACTGTGCATAAAACTATTAAATATTGCCGGGGCCTTTTCGGGCGCTTCCTGTCAATTTTTGGGGGCCACAAATTTAGCTTACAAATAGAAACAGGTGAGATTTTGTGTTGGCAACGTCATACTGGATTGAAAGGGGTTTCGTTGGCTGGAAAAATCAAATGAACCCCCGTTTTAACATAAACAAAACCCTTCCTGTTCAAGATCATTGGGGTGTCATTTTCTCCCCAAAGGGAGTAGGACGGCCCCCTGCCTCTGTCCAAAAAAAGGGTCACAAACAGCTCAGCGAAATTATTTTATTTGTTCACCCGAGACAGCTCTACTTTAGCTGGGGATCCCTTTTGAAAATTAGTTTTTGATCAGAGATTTGCAGATTTTAGGGGTTAGGCAGAGAACTTTTAAATGAGGGAAACACTGCGTAAAAGCACGGGGGGGGTGGGGGGGGGGGGGTCCCGACGGGCGAACACAACAAGCCTTTTAAAAAATACTGGTTAAATTTTTCACCCGACTTAGTTTAGGGCAATTTCATTGCAAAAAGCTTTTTTAGTAACAATTTTTTTATTGAAATATTAATTGGGTATTTTGGGGAGCCCGAATTATATTAGGGGTACCCGATCTTTTCTAGTTTAAATGCCCGGTCTATTTGGGGTTTGGGGGCAAAAATCCCCTTTTTTTATCAGTATACATTTTAAATAGGGTTCTTTTTTAATTTGCCCAAATCCAGCTTTTTTGATAGACCACCTTCAGTTAAATTTTTAATCCACAATTTTTTAGTCACCACAGGTTTTTTTTGGTGCCCAAAAAACCTTTTTTTATCCGTATAAAATTTCAGATACGGGGTTTTTTTCCCCTTTTGCCCAGTCCAGCTTTTTTTGATAAGTCCCCCTTTCAGTTAAGTTTTTAATCCGCAATTTTTTTTTGATTTGAGGGGTTTGAGAATAGTTGGGGATTTGCCCTCTTTTAAAAAGAGACTTTTTCCAAAAATCTTTCCATACCCCCCTCAAATGTTTTTCTTTCTGAACATGAACGAAAAAAAGGGGGTAAGGCAGGGAAAAAGGGGGGTAAACATGGAGGAGAGGGGTACAGAGAAGGGGGCTCCCCTTTCCCGTGCTGGCACAACACGCAAGCCACGGTTTTTCGGGTTTCAGGACCACAGGCCCTGTCAAACGCTGGGTCGGGGCCCTGTGAATCCCAGAAACGAACAGGCTTCGCCAATCTGTCTTCATAGGGTTAATGCAAAAAAAGCATCCCAGAAATCTTTTCCCCCTCGTCCTCCCGTCAGCGGCCACAAATGTCGTCAATCACATCTGTCCAACATTTAAGCGAAGGCAGCCCAAATGCAACTCGTGTACCTACCACTGTTTTTATTCTCCATTTTTTTGAAGACCTCTTTGATGACAAAATGCGGTTGGGGTCAAAGGCATGTTAAAAAATCAAAAGGCCAAAGAGGATGATTTTCCTGGCTCTGAAATTTCCCAAATTACTTTCGCCATAAAGGAGGAGGGAAAGGAAGCCGGGCAATCGGCAAAAAATCCCGGGTTGGCGGCAAAGCCCCTTTCTGTCCCTCTTGCTTGTAGCCCGCAGCTCCTGGAAAGCAGAATGGCAGGCGGGGCCCAATTCACCTGTGTTGAAAAGGGTGATGATGACGACATTGCGTATCAAACGTTTGGGCTTTTTTCGGGCCAAAAATTTTTCTTTTCGGCCTTCAACACCCGGACGTGGAGGAAGGAAAATGGGGGGTGTCAGTAAGGCTCCCGCCTCAAAAAGGGGGAGGGCGGTCCCCGAATCCGGGGTGAATTTTTATACCGGGCCAACCACGGTCAGCGGAAACCCCCGCTCCTTCCCCTTATTTGCCCCTCCAAAAAATCCCAGGACTTCTCAACCTGGGCCCCTTCCCTTTTACAAGCCTCGATTCACCCAGCAGGGGTTTATATTCCGCCTTTGCCGAAAAAGCATAAAATAAGGGCAAGAATCCTTAAGGGGGTTTAACCACCCACCCAAAAATGTCTAGTCACAAGCAGCGAATTTCATGATTTTAAATGGAGGCAACAAATTTGGGGCCAAAAAAAAGGCCAGACCGACGCCCCGGGTTCCAACCCCCCTGTCCCACCCTCGGGCTCCCCCCTCCTCCTCCTTTCCCCACCAAACCCAAACATTCCTCCCGGGTGGGCCCCTTCTCTCAGAGTCATGATCAGGGGATCAGCCTCCTGCTTCAGGGCCCCCACCGTTTGCCCAGTACCACCACAAACCCCCAGAACCCATCCTAAACCCCCCTTCTCCCCTCGCCAGTTTGGGCGAAAGCCCCCCGTAAAGCGGCCCCTCTAGCAGCCAGTCTTTTGTCTTTCAGGGTTTGGGGGCAAAAAACACTTTTTAACCCAAACCCTCCTAAAGGGCCAAAAAACCTTTAAATTTTGGCATTGCCAAGGGTTTTTGGCCTTAAATGTTTGGGCCTTTTTGTCCCGGGGGAAAACAGATGGGTTCCTTTACACTCAAAGGCCCGGGCCCCCCCCAATACCAGATGCCCCAGCAGGGATTTCTTTTGCCAGAAAAGCCGCCCTGCCCTGGCCAGCCACGTGGGCCTCAAAATTTCAAGAGCTTATTCCCGCATCTGGTCCGGCAAAAGTTCCATCTCACCACCGACAAAATGGGCTATAAGCACGGCCAAGGCTGCTATATCTCTGGGGACAGCTCACTGGGGGAGGGTGGGTGGGTGTCTCTGGGGTGAAGGTGTCCCCTCAGGCCCCCGGCGCACCCCTCTTTTAAAACTGCAGGGAAAGGTTTCCCCGGGGACTTTCCCCCAAGGGCCCCCTGGTGGGATCACGTGCCCAGCAAACCAGGCCGGTTGAAATTAATCTTTTTTGGGGACCGTCCACAAAACAGGTCAGGAAGGGTGTGGACGGCCCCTCCGCAACGAAACCAGCGCTGGGGGGGGGTAAAAAGGGAACCTTGTGGGCCCGGGGAAGGTGGGGTGCGATAAACGGGGGGAAATCTGCTGGCCGCACCTTAAACGGGTTTGGGGTGGAAAAATCCCTTGCCTGGGAAAATGTCATTTAAACCCTTTTCGCCAGAAAAAATTTTTAAAAAAGCTACCCGGGGTCTGGGGCGGCCCCACTGAGGAAGGCTCAAAGTCCCAGTTTTGCACTTCCCCCCCGTTTGCAACCCCGCTTTGTCCTGCATGGGCGTTTGGGGCAGCGCACTCGGGCCCCCCCGTCAACCGTCTCAAATTTTTGAATTTTCAAAAAATGCTGAATTTCCAAACCCCCCAAATGGGTCCACCCATTGTTTTGGGAGGGGAAAGGAATGCCATTACGGGAGTACGAAGTGACCCCATGGCCTGACAAGATTTGGGGCGGGCCTCGGGGTGTTTTACCACCGGAGTGGAGTCAGGTTGGAAAAAAGTCTTTCACCATCCTTTTCCTTTTGAAGAAGCCACCAAAAAAGGTCAGTGCGGACAATGCCCTTGTCACATGAGCAAATTTTGGTGATTATTTCTGGAACGATCGTTTACCCTCTGAAAAAAAACAGGTCCGCCAGCGACGGAGGGAGACGGACACAGATGCGGAAAATGGAACCCTTTTCTCTTTTTGAATCCCAAGGCCCCACATTTTCTCAATTTTACGGGCTTCATTAGGCAGTGGTTCGGGGGCCAGGGGTAGTGCAAGGGGGCGCATCACTCTCAGGGTGCATCATCTGAAGGGAACTCAGGGCTGTTTTGAAGCTGTGGCCGGAGGAAGTGGAGGGGGGAGGAGAGGAGGTATTCCTAGACACCGACTTTTACCGACGTCCTTGCCGTGGAAAGAGGTTGGCGCGAATTTGGGCAGAGGGGGGAAGATGAGGAAGCTAAAGTTGCTAGTGCCCCTCGACCCAGAGGCTTGGAAATAAAGGGCTCCATCTCTCACATGAGTGCTTGGATGCTCCATTTCATCCAACATGATCCTCGCATTAAGGCCATCAAAATGAACAACTTTTACTGGGTGGCCACCCTCCTGGATCCCCGGAAAAAAAAAAAAACCACCACTTTCCTTCCACCCACCCAAATAGAGAGTAAAATCCCAGAAAATGGAGACCTTGCTGATTGATCAACTGGAGACATCTGTTTCGTCTGCTTCACGTTCCTCAAATGTCACGGTGGAACAACATCAGCGACGTGACGCAGTAGAGTGCCAAGTAGCCGAGCGGCAGCAGCGCAGGCAAGGTGGCAGAAGCCTAATGGGTGACCTCGGGCAATTTTTTATTTACCCACCTCACCAACGATGCAAGGGCAGAGCACACATCCAACACACAGAGACCAGCTTAAGATCATGGTGAAATGACTATCTGCGTCTCAACCACCGATGTTTTTGTATTTTTGTTCCGGACCCAATAGACTTCTGGGTATCCAAAATGGACGAAGGCCCAAGCTCGCTCGCCACGCCATAGAGGTGTTGTCCTGCCCAGCAGCCAGCGTCATATCTGAGCGGACCTTATCACAGCTGGAGGAGTCATTACAGACAAACGCATCTGGCTTTCCACAGATAATTGTGGATCGTTTGACTTTCATCACGATGAATCAGGCATGGATCTCTGATAATGTTGTGCCCCAATTTGCCAAGGTCACCGATAGTTGCCGGTCTACTTCACATTCCTCTTCAAACAGAAATGGTCCTCTTGAAAATTTTTTTTTTAAAATAAACATTTCTTACTGCAATTTTTATTCTCGGTTTCCCCCAACAGTTTGCTGGTTTTCCCTGTGAGGAGACTGTAAAAGACAGCAAGGTTTCATGACAACACCGTATTCCATTTACTCACTTTATCTTTAGAAGTTTTCGCATTGCTGTGAGATACAGCTATAATTATGGTCCTTTGGAACAGAAATGTGGTTTTTAAGTGGCATTTCTCCCTCAAAATTTTTAACAGTGGCTGAGAAGTCATATTTAATAATTTTTTGGGGTCATGTTGCTGTGAGATTACAGCAAAAATTCATGGTCCTTTTGGGAACAGAAATGTGACTTTTAAGTTGCATTTCTCCCTCTACAATTTTTAACAGTGGCTGAGAAGTCTTTTTTAATTTTTTGGGGGTCATGTTGCTATGAGTTTACAGCAATAATCATGGTCCTTTGGAACAGAAATGTGGCTTTTAAGTGGCATTTCTCCCTCAAAAATTTTTAACAGGGGGCTGAGAAGTCATTTTTTATAATTTTTTGGGTCTGCTGCTTTGAAATGCAGCAATACAAACCGGTCCTATTTCTCAAAAATTGTTTTCTAACAGACATTTGTTCTTCACCATTGTCAAAAGTGGCTCAAGGGTCATGTTTTAGAATTTTTGGGGGCATTTTGCTGTGACATGCAGCTATACTACAGGGTCCTATTATAAAAAAATGTTGTTTCTAACAGACATTTGTTCTTCACAATTGTCAAAGTGGCTCAAGGTGATGGTGCTGCAGAAACAGTAATATGTGGACACTGTTAATGGACACATATTGCAAAATGACTTGTTTTTGCAAGATCTTTAACATAGCTAGCAATCCCTGTATTGAGACAACCCATTTAATACAATTTAAAAAAAGAGAAACAAAGACATGGTGGGATTCCATCCTATTTTAAAAATGTTTTTTTCTAGAATTAAACTACTAAAAAACTTGCATGTACAAAAAAACTGGTAAAAAAATTTCCTCTGAATTGTACAAGGGGGGTACAGGAAGACTTGACCAGATGTAGGTTATTCAGAGGACATGGAGTAAAAGGAGCACGGACAGAAAAACAAAGAACAAGACAATTTCCTCCGCACGTTGAGTAAAATGAGAAAAAGAATGCCAAGAAAAAGGGCACCTGGGTGGAACAGGAGCGTTAACCAACAGTATTTCCAAGTGAAGCTCAATTGGTCCGCACTCATACGGAGGGGCAAGCGCTACCCAGGTCTTGACTGTGTACTGAGGAAGGCTGGGGGTCCCACTTACACCTCCGCACTCTGCTTCAGCACGACTGTTTTCCCTTGCTGCGTCCTAAGGGCATTTTTACCTGTAAATAGATGACGGACGCCAGCTGGGCTCCCACCGCACCCACTGTAACTCCGGCCCTGGCAGCTGAACCTGCGTGTTAATAGATGACAGACGCTAGCCTAGGCTCTCACCGCAACCACTGTAAGTCTTGCCCTGGCAGCTGGAAATCCGTGTTAACAGATGGCTGACTGCAGCACTGGCTCTCACCGTTAGGGGCAATCAGGAGAGCTTCGGATTTTGAAAAAGGTGATTTCTGTGAGGTTAAGTAGTGTCAAAAAGGGACTCAGGGCTGGACACAAATTGCACAATTTGAGGCTTAAAATTTTCTGGGGCTGGAGTCACTATGGGGTCGCATCATTTGATCTCCAGGGGAGTCTGTCCCTAATCACTGAAGAAGGATTTGGAGGAAAATGAAACCATTGAATTGATTGGCTGACTCAGTCTCAGAAGCCAGGAGGGCAAATGTCCCTTTTTCAACTAAGAAGTGTTTTGGGGATGAAATTTGGACATTTTATTACTTATGGGGTGTGCGGACGAATTAACACATCTACACTTGTAAAAAATACATTTAAAAACTGAAGGGAGGGGTTTATGTTGTATGTTCACTTGAAAAAAAAGCAAAATGATAGTAATGTAAAACTATAAATAAAATTTAACTAAATAAATTCTGTAGACAAATGTCAGTTACCAAAAAATATACTAAATGACAGTCACTGTACAAAATAGCATAGTGCCACTTTGTGATCTGTGGGTCAAACAGGTTTAGGGTCATGCTGTTGTACAGGACAGGTATAGTCAATGTCCAGTGAAACTAAAATGGTGGCTGAAAGACTCCTTTTCCCAGCACTTTTTAATCTGTGGGTCAGACAGGTTTAATGGTCATTCTGCGGTACAGGACAGATATAGTGAATGTCCATTGAAACTAAAATGGTGGTTGAAAGGCTCTTTTTTCCGGCACTTTTTAATCTGGGGTCATGCAGGTTTGGGGCTCATGCTATGGCCCAGGCAGGTATAGTCTATTCCAGTGAAACTAAAATGGTGGTTGAAAGACTCTTTTTTTCCCGGGACTTTTTAAATGTGGGAGTCATGCAGGTTTGGGCTCATGCTGTGGCCCAGGAAGGTATAGTCAATGCCAGTGAAAGTAAAATGGTGGTTGAAAGACTCCTTTTTCTGGCACTTTGTAATCTGTGGGTCAGACAGGTTTAATGGACAATCTGCTGTACAGTACAGATATAGTCAATGTCCAGTGAAAGTAAAATGGTGGGTGAAAGACTCCTTTTTCTGGCACTTTTTAATCTGGGGTTCATGCAGGTTTGAGGCTCATGCTGTGACCCAGGACAAGTATAGTCAATGTCCAGTTCAACTAAAATGGTGGTTCAAAGACTCCTTTTCCCGGCACTTTTTTAATTTGGGCCTCAGACAGGTTTAATGGTCATACTGCGGTACAGGACAGATATAGTTAGTGTCCAGTTCAACTAAAATGGTGATTGAAAGACTCCTTTTTCTGGCACTTTTTAATCTGGGGTCATGCAGGTTTGGGGCTCATGCTGTTTTTCCAGGACAGGGATTTCAATGTCCAGTTCAAGTAAAATGATGGTTCAAATCATACTGCCTTCTGGCACTTTTTAATTTGTGGGTCATGCAGGTTTAAGGGTCATGCTGTGGTGAAAGAAAGGTATAGTGAATTGTCTGAGTATTTTTCTGTGGCTTTTATAACCTAAGTTTGTTGCCTAAGATGTAGCACGTGTCCATTTAACTGTTGTGGATGTTGATTCCAGCTTCTCCATCCCTGTTTGGGTGTAAGAATGAAGGTGTTGTTCCTCTCCCATAGACTTTAATGGTCATCGGCGATAATCTATTATCGACTATCGGATATCTTATTGATAATTGCCAATATCGACCCGATGACAATAGTCAACGTAATCGCTCATCACTACTAAAGAACTCATTTTTATACAGCGATTTTTGGGGGTTGTCTCAGCTTGTCTCAGAGACTGCTTCTCTTAATGTTCTATTTCTGATTTTTTGGGGTATTGGATCTGAAGTCCAGTGTGTGTCCAGTGCAGCTGCATATACATTTTAATGCTATCTGCTCACAGCATATTGAATATCCAAGGGTGATTTACGCCTGTTCCTGTTGTATTCATTTAAAGAAACAGAGTTTTTACAATACAAATACCACTTCATTTTTGGCTGCTCAATTCTTTTGCGCAATTTACATCGAGGGGTAATTAAGCGTTGTTCTGCTGCTGTGGTGACTAAAAGAAACCTATTATTTCACCGACAAAAAAGACATTTTTCCTGTATCATAATTCACAAGTGAAGGTTAATTACAAGTTTTCCTCTTGCTGTGTAGCGTAAAAAAAAAAAAGCCATTGTAACACGCTACAAAGCTGGTAGTTTGTGGTTGCTCAATTGTTTGGCGCAATTTACATCCAGGGGTTAATTAAGCGTTGTTGTGCTGCTGTGGTGACTAAAAGAAACCATTTATTTCACCGCCAAAAAAGACATTTTTCCTGTAGCATAATTCACAAGCGAAGGTTACTTACTGGAGATGGGCGAATTGATTCTAACGAAGTGGAATTCGTTTAGAATTTCAGGAAAACTTCAGTTCTGAACGAAGTCGAAGTTTGGGGTACTTCGGGTGAACGAAGTGTGCTTTTGATTGATAAAATGGCTGCGAGCACATGGCGTTACATGGGGCAAAGAACTCTGGGAGGAAGAAGTGCATAGCCTGCATGACATATGCAGAGATGAAGCCAGAGACCGGCGGGATTCTGTGACGTCACCGCACTATATAAGTCCGGGCGCGACGCTGGGAGCTCATACCGCTCTCACTGTACTGATTAGGGAAGGTGCTGCCACGGCTGCTTATGATAGCTGATACTAAAGAACTCATTTTTATACAGCGATTTTTGGGGGGTGTCTCATCTTGTCTCAGAGACTGCTTCTCTTAATGTTCTATTTCTGATTTTGTGGGGTATTGGATCTGAAGTCCAGTGTGTGTCCAGTGCAGCTGCATATACATTTTAATGCTATCTACTCACAGCACATTGAATATCCAAGGGTGATCTAAGCCTGTTCCTGTTGTATTCATTTAAAGAAACAGTGTTTTTACAATACAAATACCACTTCATTTTTGGCTGCTCAATTCTTTTGCACAATTTACATCCAGGGGTTAATTAAGCGTTGTTCTGCTGCTGTGGTGACTAAAAGAAAACGTTATTTCACCGCCAAAAAAGACATTTTTCCTGTAGCATAATTCACAAGCGAAGGTTAATTAAAAAGTTTTACTCTTGTTGTGCAGCGTAGAAAACACGCCTTTGTAACACGCTACAAAGCTCATAGTTTTGGTTGCTCAATTCTTTTGCGCAATTTACATCCAGGGGTTAATTAAGCGTTGTTCTGCTGCTGTGGTGACTAAAAGACAACACAACATTTATTTCACCGCCAAAAATTAAATTTTTCCTGTAGCATAATTCACAAGCGAAGGTTAATTACAAGTTTTACTCTTGTTGTGTAGCGTAGAAAACATGCCATTGTAACACGCTACAAAACTCATAGTTTTTGGTTGCTCAATTCTTTTGAGCAATTTACATCCAGGGGTTAATTAAGCGTTGTTCTGCTGCTGTGGTGACTAAAAGAAAACGTTTATTTCACCGCCAAAAAATACATTTTTCCTGTAGCATAATTCACAAGCGAAGATTAATTACTAGTTTTACTCTTGTTGTGTAGCGTAGAAAACATGCCATTGTAACACGCTACAAAGCTCGTCGTTTTTGGTTGCTCAATTATTTTGCGCAATTTACATCCAGGGGTTAATTAAGCGTTGTTCTGCTGCTGTGGTGACTAAAAGAAAACATTTATTTCACCGCCAAAATATAAATTTTTCCTGTAGCATAATTCACTAGCGAAGGTTAATTTCAAGTTTTCCTTTTGCTGTGTAGCGTAGAAAACACGCCATTGTAACAAGCTAAAAAGCTCGTAGTTTTTGGTTGCTCAATTCTTTTGTGCAATTTACATCCAGGTGTTAATTAAGCGTTGTTCTGCTGCTGTGGTGACTTAAAGAAACCTATTATTTCACCGCCAAAAAATAAATTTTTCCTGTAGCATAATTTCACAAGCGAAGTTTAATTTACAAGTTTTTCCTTTTGTGGTAGTGAAAAAAAACACGCCATTGTAACACCTACAAAGCTCGTAGTTTTTAACTGCTCGATTCTTTTGCACAATTTACATCCAAGGGTTAACTAAGTATTTTTCTGTAGTTGTACTCAGTAAAAGAAACTTTGTTTTTCACCGCCACAGAAGAAATTCTGTAGCATAATTCATATCCAAAGGTTAATTAAACTTGTTTGTGTCTTTTAAAATTCAGTAAAATCACAGAGTTTTTAAACGGCAAATACAAGAAACATTTTTCCCTGCCCATTTGTGGAACGCAATTTATATCCAAGGGTTACCCATGCTTCTTAGTGGGTTCATTTGGAGTCAAATACAGGGTGTTATTTATCATATCAGATATCTTCATCAAACAGTGTCTGTACATTTTAGAACAAACAGTATGTCAGACAGAGAGGGGGCAGTCTCTTCACCTGCGAGGGCAGAGGCACAAACATTCCAGCCCAGGTCGCACACAGCAAGGGGACGTCGCAGCAGGGGTCATTTCGGTGAGGCCACAACTCCCCGCTGTCATCTAGGGGCCCAAAGTGCTGACTAGCAACCCAATGGTTCTTGATTGGTTGACTAGGTCATCAACTTCCTCCCAGATGACATCTGACAACCCCAGCCAAGAGTCGGTGGGAACGTCAGAAACAAGCCTTAGTTGGCATGCCGGGGGGCGGGTCAGCGGCCATCATCTGTCCTCAACCCGCCTCTGCCATCCGTTCCCTTTAGCCAGAGATCTACTATTGGGCCCGGGCTCAGCGCCACTATATAGCGAGGATGAACAATTTGAGGAGGGCAGTCCCGCAGCTACTTGCAGCGAAGAAAAAGGGCCAATATCCCCTGCTTCTTTCAGTAGGGGGCAAAGTATAAAATTCGAGAGTGGCATGGGGTCATGTTTGAGGGGGCAGCCTCTGCATACCAATACCAGTGATGAGGACAGCAGAGACGATGAAACACAAATAGGAAGATGTAGCCGACCGCACTTGGAAGCCAGGTTTAAGCAAGGGTTCATCATCTCAGGAGAAGAGGGCGTCAACTTGCGCGTCAGGCAGCGGCGCAGCCAGCAAGTGGTTTGTGTGGCCGTGAGTCAGCGGGTAGCAGCAGTGGGGGTCGGGAGCCAAGCGCCACGGGTAGAAAACCCGCTTCGCAGGGCCAAGAAAAATAGCGGCACAGGGGCTCAGCGAAGGGAGCGGCGGCAGTAGTCACTCAGTGCGGAGCGGGGCGGTAAAATCAGATACTGGAGTTTTTTGCTAAGACACCGGGGGACCCAAATATGGGTATATGTAGAATCTGTGGGCGAAAGTGAAGCGTGGCCGGGAGAAAACGTTGGCACAGGGCCCGCCAAACAGCAGCGTCCCCACCGGTGGCCTGGAGAAACGTTTTTCAGATGGGGTGGCCCATCCTGCCACCGCAGCAGCACAGCGGCCAGTGGCACCATGCCATTGCCCCAGCAGGCCCACCACCTCTGCAAAAAGGGGAGTTTTCTCGTTGCCATCATCTCCCGGTCCGATGCTCCTGTCCTCGCTACTCATGGTGCACATCGTTCAGCGGGCGTTTGCAAAGAGCAACATATTCGCCCAAACCATCCAAAGGGTGCAGAAGTGGGGTGCCCTTTCCCAAAGTTTTGGTACTGCAGCCCTCCCTTTAAAATGGTGGACCTGCCCCCCCAAAAGAAGAACAAATGGCTTGTGCCGAGCAGAGAGGGAGTTCCAAGCCATAATTTTTTTTTCCAAAAAAGCAGTACCACACTTCATAAATATGTAGAACAGAAAGGGGGGCGTCCTTGAGCTTATGGGTTTTTTTCCCAAAAGGGCAGGGCAGCGCGGACGTCGGGTGAACTACGCGGGGCCAGTACATTCCTTTAGGGCCCCGGGGTAAAAGCTTCCTCCCCAGGCACCCAACAACTTGGACAGGAGACCCGCTTTTTCCTCCACGTTGTCAAACTGCTGCTCTTGCCCAATGTCCCCCCTCCTCCTCCACCACCACCACCATCCACCCCTCCACAATACTGTCCTCATACCAATGTGTTGGGCAAAGGGGTGCATGAGTTCTACACCGACTTCCCGGCAACGAATCACACAGGGGAGGAACTGCTCCGTCATGCAGCAAGAAATCGATGGGGGGTTTTTTCTCCGCGCCAACTGAAAAATGGGAAACCCAGGGTGACGGACAATGGGAGGAACATGTGTCCGCGCTGCACCGAGGAGGGGATGGCCATGCGCCCTGTATGGCGCATGTGTTAAATCTGATTAAAAAGGTTCCTGAAGTCTTCCACCGATCTTCAGAAGTTTCGAAAAATGGCCAGGAAATGTGCATGCACTTCATCCATTCCTACAAAGCCAGGGGAACACCCTCCCCGAGTTCAGCGGCAGAACGGCCTCCCTCAACACACCTGATATGCATGTTTTCCCCGTTGGAAAATTTCCCGCCCGCATAGTTGGGCTGACTTTTTAAAAAAAAGAAAGGCCCTTTTAAAAATTTTTTGATGATCCAGGCGGACAGGGTACTCCCCTTTAACTTGATGTCAGCCGGGCATCATGGGGACACCTGCGTTTTTTTGGGCCATTCGATGAAGGGGCGTTTTTTGGTCGTCGCCAGGGCTACGGTGAATAAAGTCATTTCCCCGCTTCATGTCCGGAACCCGATCGAAAAAATCAGTCTGGGCAGGGGGCGGGGGATTGGGAACTACATTTCACGGCCACATGAGTCCGGGGGGTGAAATGGGGGGGAGGAGGACTTGGAGCAGAACATTGTCTGTTAAATGAAAGGGGTTTTCTACCCAGGTGACGAAGGAGGAGCAGGAGCAGGGAGGAGGTAGAGAAAATGAGGGGAAAACAGGCAATGACCCGCAAGCACCGTGGCGTATACAGTGGAGATGGAGGCAGGGAGCCCTCGGAGTCACTTTGCAGATGGCCCGCCGATGCGATTTGCCTGGTGGACAGCCGAAAAGTCGCATCCGGGAGAGGGGTGATTTGGCTCTCCACCCCATTGGACCCCCACTACCGGTCCAAAATGGGGGGCCTTTTTCCCAGCTATTTAGAGGGGGGACAAACTCAAATACTAAGGGGGAAAACCTCCGTAGTCTTGGGCCCTTGCCTATGTGCGATCGTCCCTCCTCGACGGCTGACCGGGGGTTCCTCAGCGCTCACTTACTACTGCCGGGATGCGGGGGAGGTGGGGGGATAGGAGAATACCAGCTCCATCACCAACCTAAGTTGGTGTCACTGGAGCAGCTTTCCCTTTACCCGCCTGTGAGGGGGTAGTCGCCAGCGCAGCAGCAGGACCCGGAGCAGTCCCCGAACCCAACTGGTGGTGGCTACTTGGACAGCACTCTGCCACCCCAGTTAGAAAATCCCCTGGACTACTGGGCACCAAACTGGATGTGGGCCGCAACTTGCCCAGTTTGCAGTGGAGAAAGCTTCCCGCCCGGCCAGGTGTGGGATCAAGCGGGTGTTCAGTGTGGCGGGGGCCCTCGTTTCCCCAAAAAGAACCCTTTGTCCCGGGAAATGTGGGGGCGACTGACCTTTGTCAAAATGAATCAGGCGTGGACGGCCGGGTTTCCACCAACCAATGCCTTACAACATCATGACGCCTCACCCAAACTATGAAAATGAGTTTGGGGTTTTAACTACCTGCCTAGCCCCTATTCGAGCCACCCCCCCGAGCCACACATTGCTGCAGTTTCTCCACTGCCACCAACCATCTTTTCCGGGGTTGTATTGCCACCCCCCCTCCCCACTCTTCATTGTGCCAATTTATGCCCTCATGCGCTTTTGCTGTTTTCTGGTGCAGTGCTCCACACTGTGTCATTTTTACCCCCTCTTGGGCCTACTCCTGTTTTTGCCACCTCCAAAATGTCATTGGCCCTGTCTGACCTCATGCTGCTCGGGCCGTCACCCCCCCACTTGTCTTGTGCCACTCTGGGCCTACTCCATTTTTGCCACCTCCGAAAGCATTTTTGGGCCCCTGCCCGACCTCATGCTGCTGCTGCTGTGCCCTCCACACTGGGGTTCTTGGGTCCACTGTCGCCTCATGCGGGTGCTGCCGTGCCCCCCCACACTTTTCATTGTGCCCCTGCCTGATCTCTGCGCGGCCCGGGCCTTCCCTGGTCTTGTGCCACTCCTGACTTCATGCGGTGTGCCGTGACCTCCACTCTCTGTCATTGGCCACTCGTGCCTACTACTGTTTTTCCACCTCCAAATGGCATTGTGCCACTGTCTGACCTCATGCTGCTGTTGTGGCTGCTGTCGGACCTACTCAAATTTTCATTGTGCCACCGTGGCCTATCCCGTTTTTTTCCACCTCCAGAATGTCATTGGTCCCCCCTGACCTCAGCTCTGCTGTGGCTGCGTCGTGACCTCCACAGTGTCATTGTGCCACCGTGGCCCACTCCGTTTTTTGCCACCCCCAGAAAGTCATTGTCCACGCCGACCTCATGCGCTGCTTTTGGGTGCTTTTCGTGACCTCCACATGTTCATTGTCCACTCGTGGGCCCAAATCCGTTTTACCACCTCCCGAATTCATTGTGCCCTCCAAACCCCGGGCTGCTGCCGTGACCTCCAATTGTCATTTTGGCACTCTGTGGCCTTTCCCTTTTTTCCCCCCAGAATGTCATTGGGCCACTTCTGACCCCATGCTGGTGGGC
>JAODAL010052081.1:0-26225 GCA_025379985.1 Phyllomedusa bahiana
GTGGGTGTGTAAATACGGGTCCCGCCACAAAAAGGGAGAGGGCGGTCGCACAAGTCCGCTGATATGATTCCGCCAGCCACGGTCAGCGCAAACCCCGCTCCTCACTTATCACCATCAAAAAGGTCCAGGACCTCTAAAAGCCGGGCCTTCTTTGAGCAAGCCTCTGATCACCCAGCGATGTAAATATCCCGCCTTTGCCGTAAACGCATAAGTAGAGGCAAGAACCTTAGGTGGTTTAAAACCACCACCAACATGTTATTCACATGCAGCGAATGCATGAGTTGAAATGGAGGCAACACTTGGCCAAAAAAGGCCAGACCGACGCCGGGCCTCCAACCACTGCCCACACCCTCTGTCTCCGCCTCCTCCTCCGCCACCCCCAAAGCGTTCCTCAGCTGCCCATTTTCTCTCAGAGTCATGATCAGGGATCAGCCTCCACTTCAGCCTCCACCGTCGCCCGAGTACCACCGCACCACCAGAGACCCATCCAAACCCCTTCTCCTCCCGCCATTTTGACGACCGGCACGCCGTACAGCGGCCAGTCTAGCAGCCAGCCTTCTGTCTACCAGGTTTGGGAGCAGAAGAAACACTTCAACCCAAACCATCCCAAAGCCAAAAGCCTGAAGGGTCGGCATTGCCAGGCTTTTGGCCTTGGAAATGTTGCCTTTCCGTCTGTGGGACACAGATGGTTCCGCCACGTCAGGCCCCCCGCCTGCCCCCAATACAAGATGCCGAGCAGGCATTTCTTTACCAAAAAAGCCGTCCCTGCCCTGGCCAGACACGTGTCATCTAAAATTTGTGCCCTTGTCAGCATGAGCATTGTGGTGATCTTATTTCTGGAACGATCGTTGGACACTCTGAAACATCAGGTCCTGCCAGCGACGGAGAAGGAGACCGACACAGATGCGGACACGGAGCCTTTCTCTCCATTGAATCCACAAGGCCCGACAGTTTCACAATTTTATGGTCTTCCCATTGGGCATGGTTCTGGGTACAGGGCTAGTGCAAGGCGGCGCCTCAGTTTCTCAGGGTGTATAAATCTGAGGCAAGTCAGGGCGTGTGTTGAAGCTGTGCCGGAGGAAGGGGAGGAGGAGGAGGAAGAGGTATTCCTAACACCGATGTTACTGACGTCCCTGTCTTGGAAAGAGGTGTGCGCAAATTTTTGATGGGAGGAGGAAGATGAGGAAGATGACCTTTGCTAGTCCCCCCTCGCCCCAGAGGCTTGGGAAATCAAGGCTCCATCTCTCAACATGAGTGCTTGGATGCTCCATTTCCCTCCAACATGATTCTCGCATTAAGGCCATCAAAATGAACAACAGTTACTGGGTGGCCACCCTCCTGGATCCCCGGTACAAAACTAAACTCAGCACTTTCCTTCCACCTAGCCAGCGTCATATCTGAGCGGACCTTCAGCACAGCTGTAGGAGTCATTAAAGGCAAACGCATCCGGCTTTCCACAGATAATGTGGATCGTTTGACTTTCATCAAGATGAATCAGGCATGGATCTCTGATGATGTTGTGGCCCCAATTGCCGAGGTCACCGATTATTGCTGGTCTACTTCACATTCCTCTCCAAACAGAAATGGGCCTCTTGAAAAAACTTATTTTAAAATGATCATTTCTTCCTGCAATTTTTATTCTCAATTCCCCAACAGTTCATTTTTCTGGTTTTGCTGTGAGGAGACTGGGAAAAGGGCACCAAGGTTTCGTGACAAAACCATATTCCATTTACTCACTTCATCTTTAGAATTTTTTGCATTGTCAATGGTTTTGGGGTCGTTTTGTCTCACAATTTTTAATAGTGGCTGAGAAGTCATTTTTATAATTTTTTGTGGTCATAGTGCTGTGAGATACAGCAATAATCGTGGTCCTTTGGAACAGAAATGTGGCTTTTAAGTGGCATTTCTCCCTCACAATTTTTTAAACAGTGGCTGAGAAGTCATTTTTATAATTTTTTGGGTCATGCTGCTTTGAAATGCAGCAATACTACAGGTCCTATTCTAAAAAAATGTGTTTCTAATAGACATTTGTTCTTCACAATTGTCAAGAGTTGCTCAAGGGTGATGGTGCTGTCAGAAACAGGAATAGGTAGGACACTGTTAAAGGACACATATTGCAAAATGACTTGTTTTTGCAAGATCTTTAACATAGCTATCCCAATCCCCTGATTGAGAAACCCATTTAATACAATTAAAAAAGAGAAACAAGACATGGTGGGGGTTCCATCCTATTTTAAAAATATGTTTTCAATACTTAAACTACTAACACAATTGCATGTACAAAATAGCTGATAAAAAAATTCCTCTGAATTGTACAGGGGGGTTTCAGGAAGACTAGACCAGATGTAGGTTATTCAGAGGACATGAGCGTATGGAGAGCAACACAGACAAGAACAAAGAACAGAGACAATTTCCTCCAGCACGTTGCAGTAAATAGAAGAAGAATGCCAAGAAAAAGGGCACCTGGATGGTAACAGGAGCGTTAACCACCAGTATTTCCAAGTGAAGCACAATTTGGTCCGCACTCATCACGGAGGGCAAAGCGCTTACACAGTGGTTCCTTTGACTGTGTACTGAGGAAGTCCTGGAATATCTCAACACACTTCAACCTTCCCACACTCTGCTTCAGCAATAAGCAGACAGTTTTCGTAGCTGCTCATCGAGGCATTTTAAAAACCTGCGAGTTAAAAGAATGACGGACTGCCAGCCTGGGGACTTGCACCGAGCACCCACTGAAACTCCGGCCCTGGGTCATAACTGCGGCTCCGGACAGCTATAGTCTATGTCCAGTAGAAACTAAAATGGTGGTTGAAAGACTCCTTTTTTCCACGACACTTATTTAAATAAAACTGGGGTCCATGCAGGTTATGGGGCCTCATGCGCTTAATGCCCAGGACAGATAAAGTCCCCATAAGTTCAGTGAAACCTAGAATGGTTGTTGAAAGACTCCTATTTTCTCCGCACTTTTTAATCTGGGGTCATGCAAGGTTTGGGGCCATTCTTTGGCCCCCAGGACAGATATAGATCTATGTCCAGAGAAACAAAAATGGTGTTCGATACAACTCCTTTTCCGGCACTTTTTTAAATCTCTTGGTTTCATGCAGAGGTTTATTTGGGGCTCATGCTTTGGCAGGGAGATCTAGTAATCAAACCCAGTGGGAACAAGGGTGGAAATATTTGTTCAATCTTAAAATAAAGTGACCTATAAGCGATGGTTAAGAGAATACTTGGTGATCAGAGAAACATATGAGAGGCTTCCCAAAAGACCCAACCAATGAGTATCTGAAGGAATTTGAAAGGATTTGGAATTTGGGAATTGAGAAAAAATTAAATAACTGAGAGTGAGTAGAAGAAAATTACTGCGCTAAATGTGAATCACTACTATTGTCCTGCAATTTTATGCATTACCAAAAGTGCATAAAGAGGTTGTGCCCAGATAACCAGGAAAGAACCGATAGTCTCAGAGTTAGAAACAATTTAACACAAGAGGACCCACACTTATGTAGATCTGCGTATACTGATGCCAAATTCTACACTTGTGCCTTCCCTTCATAATCTATAAAAGATACTATAGGACACTGTGAATGAAATTAACGATCTAGTGGTGAGTGAGAGAACACACTTCATGCAGAGTTTAGACGTAGAACCCTATACAGTAACAATCAGACATGGAAAAGCCTGGGCCTGCAAGCACTCAGTATTTTTATGAACACAAGAGTTACACAATATACGGAACACAATGATATATGAGTATTACAGCTATTGGATTTTGTTTTTGACTCATAACTATATTTCATTGAGTATTATGTGTCAACCTTTAATCACCAAATAAAAGCGAGCAAACACCGTCCATGGGAACTATCTTTGCACCTAAGTTTTTAGCTAAACAATTTTAGGTTGGAGGGAGGATGCTATTGTTTTTTTTATCTGAACCCTTGAAATGATTCACAATCGGATTTATTTTTTGGGGCGACTTTTAAATTGATGATATTCTGATTTTTTGGCATGGTAGTGAAAAATATTCATGGATACATATTTGTATCTAGACTTTAATGATAATGAAAATTGGGATGAATATCACATTTAAAACTACATCGGGGAGAAAATATTTTATATTGGATCTTGAAATTAAGTTTGGATGAAAATAAGCAGATTGCAGACAAAGATATTTCCGCGACAAAAAATACGGCTACCAACAATTGTTTACATATATCTAGATTTGACATCCACCTTCCACTAAAAAAGGGGATTCCCCAACAGGTGCCAATTTCCCTTAGGGCCTCGTAGAAATTGCGTTCTAGACATTAAGAGGATTTCAATGAAGAATGTAGTAAAAGTTTAAATGCACGTATTTCAGTGCAAGGTGTTACCCTAAAAAATGTATCTTGAGATGCGAAGGCGTTTAATAGGGCTTGGACCCAGTGACAGAGGACAATTATTAATCAGTAAAAAGAAGAAAGAAAAACCGAGAAATATAAATCGTTGTTATAGGTGACCTTTGATGATGAGAGCTAATGAAGATAAGAGCTATACTTAGAAGACATAGGCACTTTCTGAAGAAAGATCCAGTATTCACTGACGAGTGATTTTTAAATACCCTAATGTCACGTATAAGAAGAGGAAGAAATCTTAGGATGAATTTGTACATAGTCATATTTGAGGAGAATGGCAAAAAAACAATGGTTTAGCAGTTCTCCGGTGTGTTCTAGGCACATATCCCCTGTGGCAACTGTATTGCATTTCTGTCCATTTATATGGAAAACTAAAGAATTTGTTAATTCCCATTTAGAATCATAGAAGAATTGTGAGATAAGACCAATTCATCAATTGTCAAACCATACAGAGGGGTAGGATTTCTATGGGGCTATGTGTACCGCACCAAGAATCTATTTAGTGGAAAAACCATACAGGAGATTCGTGTCAGATCTCGAAACGTCTGAGTACTTATTAAAAACTAGAGGTGACACTCCTCCTAGCAAAGACACAAATTTTTGGAAGAATACACTAAGGGCGAAATAAGTGCTAAAATTTTTGGGGCCATAGTGTGTGAAAAAGCATATGGGGAAATGTGAAAGGGCGATTATGTGAATTAGCACTTTTGTTGCAGGAAGAGGCAAGATGGATACACAGACTCAATACATTGAAACCTAAACGGCCTATAAGGAAAGGCTTTTCAATTTTCGGCATTTATTTGATCGTCTTGCTGATTCTATATAAATCAAAAATTATTTTGAACAGAAAACAATCTGATAATATATGCATTAAGTAAGTTCAAGTATAAGCACAGTTGATATTATTATGAACTAAAGGAAAGCATCAGAGTTCATATATGTGTTTTTTTTTTACACTTTCTTTTTTTTTGCCCCCTCCCTTCCACTCTCTCTCTCTCCTCAGCGCCCCTTTCCCCCCTCCCCTCTCCTCACCCCCTTTTGCCCGACTACTTTTTTCCGTCATTGTCCCCTGGGTCCGTAATGTATTACAGAGTATTCATCACGTGAGCCACGGTTTCTATTTAACAACTTAGGGAAGCATGTAAATTGCTTTTGCAAGGGACTATTCATAGTATGTACACATGTATGAAGAGAATTTATTAGTTCCTGCTGCGGCGACTGGTCTAGTGCGGAGAGCGAACAAAATGCTAGCTCTGGTATGTGGTGTGCATTTGATGGATAAACTTGAGTTCTAACATGCTCCCATTGTGATTAGGTGGATTGAAATGGCTAGCAGTTTGATCCGAACAGTAGAGTATATCATCAATGGGGAACTTGATGAGGTCATAAACTGTTGGAGTAGGGGGAGACTAGCCATAGAGTCCTACAGTATTATTAAAATGAATATGACCAGCACCATCACATCTTGTGAGCACTCTTGACAATTTGAGAAGAAACACATGTCTGTATAGATAAAAAAAAAAAAACAACATTTTTTATAATAATGACCTGAAGTATAAGCTTGCATGTCAACATCGACAAAATGCCCCCAAAAATAAAAAAAAACATGACCCAAGAGCGCACTTTGGACAATACTGTGAAGAAACAAATGTCTGTATAGAAACAACCTTATTTTTTTACATAATAGGACATGTAGTTATAGCCCTGCATGGTCACAAAGCAAAATGGCCTTCCAAAATTCAGAGAATGACCCCTTATGAGCCACTTTGGACAATTGTGAAAAACAAGTTGTCCTGTAGAAACGAACATTATTTATTTTTAAAATAAGTAGGAACCATGTAGTAATAGCTGCATGTCAACAATATGCAAAATGCCCCCAAAAAATTCAATAACAAATGACCCCATGCGCCACTTGTTTCTGACAATTGTGAAAACAAATGTCTATTAGAAACAAAATTTTTTTTAGACAGGACCAGAGTATTGCCCTGCAATTTCAAAGCAGCATGACCCAAAAAATTATAAAAATGGCTTCAGGTCAGTACAACGTAAAAATGTGAGGTGGAGAAATGCCACTTAGAAGCCGAATTTCTGTTTTCAAAGAACCATGATTATAGCTTATAATCCCACAGCAACCTGAACCCCAAAAAATTATAAATATTAACTTCTCACCACTATTTAAAAATTTAGATGGAGTAAAATGCCACTTAAGAGCCCCATTTCTGAGTTCGATCCGCAAGGAATACACGAGCATACGAATATATGCAGTTCTTCTCGAGTAATCGTAAAAGCTAGGCTACACCGGAGCAGCGCAGCAACATGGTACCCCAAGCGAACAAATTATAAAAATTGTACTCAATGCTGGAGTTGAGCTCAGCCCTGTATATCATTCTAAAAATATGTATAGGACAAAAACATGATGTTAGAACCCCAAAACTCATTGACAATTCGAAATAATTCTAAAGATGAAGTGATTAAATGGAATATATTTTTTGTTCAAGAAACCTTGTAGTGTCCTTGTTACAGTCCACCTACCACAGCGACAAAAAAAAACCAGCAAATGAACTGTTGGGAACTGAGAATAAAAATTATCAAGTAAAGATAAATGACTACAATTATAAAAATTAAGTTCTTTTCCACAAGAGGACCATTTCTGTTTTGGAGAGGAACGTGAAGGTAGAAACCATCAACTAACGGTGAACGCTCGGCAATTGGGCCACAACAACATCAAGATCCATGCCTGATTCTAACTTGATGAAAGTCAAACGATCCACGATTATCTGTTGAAAGCCGGGATGACGTTTGTCATGTAAATAGACTTCTACCGCTGTGCTGAAGGTCCGTATCAGCAGATGGACGCTTGTCTGGCTGGGCAGAGACAACACCAAGACACTTATGAGGCTGAAGACGAAAGCCATCTTGGTGGCCTATTCATCCATTTTGGATACCCCAGAAGTCTATTAGAGTCCGTGAACACATACAAAAAACAACGGTGATTTGAAACGCAGCATATTGTCTTGCAAAACCAATGAATCATACGCTGGGTCTCAGGGTGTGTGTATGTGTGCCACTGCATTGCATGCGTTGTGAGGTGGAGTAAAATAAAGATTTGCCAAGGTTCACTCCATTAGGACATCTAGCCACCTTGCCTGCTGCTGCTTCAGCCAGAAATCTTATGCTACTGGCTTACAATGGCACTCTACTGCCGGCAAGTCACGATCGCTGAGGCTTTGTTCCACCGCGTGCCAAATATGAAGAAAACTGAAAAGCAGACCAAGCAACAAGGAATTCCTCCAGATTGATCAAATCAGCAAGGGTCTACCATTTCCTGCATTTTACTCTCTAATATTTGGGTGGTGGAAGACGAAAGTGCTGATTTATGTTTTTGTACCGGGATCCATGGAGGGGTGGCCACCAGCAGTAACTTGATTGTAACATATTTGAATTGGCCTAAATCGATGATCATGTTGTAGGAACTGGCGAACGCATCGCACGCACTTCACATGTGATAAAGATGAGATCCAATGATTTCCCCAACCTCTGGGGTTCGAAGGCAGCTAGCAAACTGATTCTCCTTATCTTACCTCCTCCGGCCTCAAATTCCGCTGCCAACACTCTTTCCAAGGCAGGGACGTCGTGTAAACTTATCGAGTGCTAGGATTATCCATCCTCCTTCCTCCCGCTGCCTTCCGGGCACACGGCTACTAACACGAAGTCCCTGACTTGCCTGAAGATGATCACGCCTTAGAGCTGATGCGCCACCTTTTGCAAACTAGCTCTGGACCCCATACCCATTGCCTAATGAAGACCGATGAAAATTGTGAACACACGAGTCGGCCTTTGTTGAAGATTTGAGCAGGAGAGAAAGGCTCCGTGCCGCATCAGTGTCCGTTAACTCCTACCTCCTTTGCAGGTGGGAACCCATATTTTTCCAGCGAGTGTCCAACGAATCGTTCCAGAAACTAAGGATCACCACAATGCCATGCTGACAAAGGGCAAATTCGGTCCGCCACATGACCATGTTTGAGGTGGCTTTCTTCAAAACTGGGCAGGAATGGTGCAGTAGGGGTCTATCACCTGCCTTCCCAAACTGCTCGGACAGGCTCCACCACCCCGAGGCGTCCGCACCGCTGCATTGTACGCAGGCCACTGTGTTACTTTCTCTGCGTAATTGAGAGCAATTGCAACTGCTGCCTGTTACAATCGCTGGAGCATAGTGGAGGGTGAGAATCCCACACCCGATGTTGCACATCGGTCAACGAATTGAGACGGTGACGGGAGGTCCGAGCTGATGCTGCAAAAACGCAGCCCAGGCGGGACGAAGCAGGGTGCAAACTGCGGACAGTGCGGAACTCAGACCGCGATCCTTCTTCTTTCTCTTCAAAGCCAGTCCGAGACTCCGGGTACCCATTAGAAATTTCTGGACGACTATGGTCATGACATGTTGCCAGGCAGTCCAGCCTAGACCGATACTACAAGGGGGCCAGCAGATTTTGCCCTGTATTCGCATACCTCACCAAGCCTCTGAGCCACAAGGTTCTTTTCACCACAGTACCTTCGCTCGGGCTAGTTTCTCCTGTTGCGGAAGAGACACGTTTGCCACATACAGTCTCCTGACTCTGTGGGGACTTCTCCAACCAGATTAAAAATTTCAAAACGGCTATGCAGTATCTATCTTCTTTCACTGGGCACGTGATGCCACCAAGTACGCGTATGATGGGGAGAGATGCCCGGCACATCCCTGGTTTTGAACAAAAGGACCGTTCCAGCCAGAGGCGAGCCACAGAGAGAAGCCCACCGTCACCCCCAAGAGACATCCACCCGCTCACCAGATGAGCATGTCACAGAGATTATAGCGCCTTTGGACCGATCTAAACTCAGACCATGGGTGAGACGGTTGGTGCAGAAATAGACATTTTCTGGCCAAAGATGCAGACAACGTCGCTTGAAATATTATAGATGACACGTGGCTGCCAGGGCAGGCCGGCATTTTCTGTCAAAGGAAATTGCCTTGCTCGTCATACTAGAGCTGAATTGGGGTTGCAGGGCACAAGTGGCCATAGAACATTGGCGAACCCCTCTGTGGTCCTACCAGACGGAAAGGCAACCTTATCAATGGCAAAAATGCCTGAGTGAATGCCCCGCCGACATTCATGCTTTGGCTAATGGGATTGGTATGGGTTAAAGTGAGACATTCTTCTGCTCGCTCAAAACACTATGAAAGTACAGAAGGCAGGCTGCTAGACTGGCCACAGTAACGTCGAGTGCCGAATTTATCAAACTAGGCTGAAGGAGATGGTTTTAGGACTTGCGGCTTACTTGAATAGGGGCTTCTGAGGTAGCAGTATGAGCGAATGAGTTAGGCTTGCAAAGCGGAGCTGAAACCACAGGGTGGGATCTGACTCTGATAGGACAATGGGCAATGCTGTAAGGAATGCATAGTGGTGGCAGAGGAGGAGGAGGGAGGCGGAGACGAGGTGTGTGGACAAGTGTTTGGAAGGCACCGGACAGCGGTCGCCTTCATTTATGGGCCATAGTGTTTTCCCTCAATTTCAACCTCATCGCATTCGCTGTCATGAGTGACTAGTACATGTTGGTTGGTGGTTTAACCACATAAAGGTCTTGCCTCTACTTAATCGTTTACCTGGCAAAAACGGACAGGCAAATATGTGACACATCGCTGGGTGGCATCAGAGGCTTGCTTCAAAGAAGGCCAGGCTTGAGAGGGCCAGGACCATTTTTGAAACTGCGATAGACGAGGATCGGGGTTTACGCTGACCGTGCTGAGGCAAGAATCATATCAGCGGACTTCTGCGACTGCCCCACATCCCTTTTTTTTGGCGGGACCCGTATTGACACTACCGACGCCATCGTCTTCATTCTTCTCGACCACTGATGAAGCGCTTGCAAGGCAAATTTGCTGCTGAAAAGACCACGTTGGATCCGCAATTGTCGTCATATCATCAACACAGGTTAACATACTCGACGTCCTGACATTCTTGACATCCTCCAGTGAGAGCCTGGCGGGCTACCAGCAAGCGAGGGACTGCAAGGCGTTGCCGACCCACGCAACACAACTGGGATTTATATGCACAAGATTGACCGTCTGTCCCTTCTCCACTCCTCTGATTGCCAACTCAGTAAAGTGCTTCAGAGCAAGCACTTAAATCATTTCTCTTTGATCTGTATTACTCTAAGCCATCTGAACCAACCAACCGCATTTTTGTCATCAAAGATGTTCTTCTGACAAAGGATTAACCAACAATAGTGCCTCTTTCAATCACAACTTTGTCAGGATAATAATCGCTCAACACTAGTTGTCAATGGTGATGTCGAAGTCACCCATTATAAGATTTGGGGAGGATAGAACAAATCACAAGAATACTCCCTCATGGAGAATGGGGCATACTAAGAGATAGGAAAAAACACTCAAACACCATGTATTGTTCTGAATTTATGAAAAAGTGTAAACCGATATAAGTTGCAGCAGCAGAGAAATAGAGATCAGACAGCAACTACAAAGTGTTCATGTTTCCTTCAGTCCCAACAAGTAAAGGAGGTTAATGCTTGGCAACATGTTTGCTCATGACTAAGATATAGCCCCAAATACTTAACAACAATATTGCCATAATCTCTTTACAAGGTAATACACACTGACGGACTGCAAAAATTATTCAGAAATGGTTTGGTGAAGATGATTAAGAGATCAAGGTGTTGACTTGGCCTCCAAACTCTCCAGATCTCAATCCAATCAGGCATTTGCATGATGTTTTGAAAAACATGTCTTATCAATCGAGGTCTCAACTCTCAACTTACTGGACTTAAAGTAAACCTAATCATATAGAGAGATGGAAGCTGTGAGCTCGTGCGATATATAAAGGATATATGATAGAGGAGAGGTGGTGAGTTCTGTGGATATATAGTGTATATATTGGATAGAGAGAGGAACAGAGCTCAGTAGATATAGAAGGGTTATATGATAGAGCAGAGCAATCTGAGCTCTCTGTTGATATATAGTGTTATATAAAATATTTTATTTTTTTAGAGCTGAGAGAAATCTGAGCTCGAGTTGATAAATAGGATTATATGTATAGATGAGAGAACTGAGCTCTGTGATAATAATAGGGTTATAAGGAATAGAGGGGAGAAGCTGAGCTCTGTGGATATTAAGGATAACAATTATTGATGAGAAGAAGCTGACCTCTGTGATAAAATAGCTTATTGTGATAAAGGAAGAAACACGCTGAGCTCTGATATATATATTAGAGCTTATATTAAGATAAGAGGTAGGTGAGCTGGAGACTCAGTGATATGTACGGGATACATGTGATAGAGGGATAAGGTTCTGAGCTCTGTGAATGTATACGAGTTATATGCTATAGAGGAGAGAAGCTGAACTTTGTTATATACAGAGTTATATGATAGAGAAGAGAAGCTTTAGCTCTGATATATAATAGGGACATAATGATGTAAGAGGGAGAGAGGCTGATACTCTGAGAAATATAGGGATTATATGATAGTGGAGCGGACTGAGCTCTGTGATATACAGTGGGTATGGAAATCCAAGTCAGACCCCTTTAAATTAAATACATCTTTCTTTCATTGTTAGGCCTTTTAGTAACCCCAAAAAGTAAATATTTTTTTGCTCATAATAGTCCACTATGCAACTCCCATACTTGAAAGAAAACCCCCCAGAAATGTAGATATTTTTGCAAATTTATTAAACAAGAAAAACTGAAATATCATGTGGCCTTAAAGGGGTTGTCTCATCTCAAAGATTCATTGGATGCATGAATGAAATAATGCTGCTTGCTTACTGCCACTTCCCTGGTGCAAAGCTGTCACTGTAAATTAAAACACACTATGAGCTCCTGTTTTATTTTATTCATACTTCCTCTCTTCATGTTTTAGAGTCCTAGATTAAATCACACTTTAACCTCTCTGATGTCTGGAGAAGTTTCTGAGCTAATGTTAACAGTAGAGTAATTACTGTCTTTTGTCTGAAGGATCAGATAACAAACAAGCTCTCACTGCTGGCCATGACCTGTGAGGTGACTTCACTCCCTGCTATCAGATAGAACAAACAGCAGGGGAGAAAGGATTACCCAGTCGGATTGTCACTTGGGAATTCTAAAATGACAAAAGTTTTTACACACTGTATTTAGGGAACCGATCCTCTGCCATCTTCCCTTAACATGATCCTCTCACAGTTCCCCAGGTTTGGGAGGATGGTGAACGTAGTGGACATGCCCTATTCAAGTCTCTTCTCCAGAGATTGCCACAATTTGGGTTAGGTCAGGGCTCCTGGCTTGGGCCCATCAAGAATGGACACAGAGTTGTTCTGCTGAAGGCGCCACTGCTTAGTTATTTTATCATAAGAATGTGCTTAGTACAATAATCTTTTGGAACAATATTGAACCTTGGCCCAAGAGTCTGATGGCTCCCAGAGCACTCTGAAAAGGTTTTCAACATGCAGGAGATATTTGTAATTGACCTCATTCACGCTTTCCTTTCAATTGCAATACAGTCAATCCTTTCCTCCGCTGAAAAAAACACCCCAAAGCATGATGCTGACAACCTTACATGTATCACTGTTTAGATTGTAATAGGGCAGTGATTGCAGCATTGCCATGAATTTTCTCCACACATACCATTTAGAATTACACGCCAAAAAATTCAATCTCTTCAAACTCATCAGACCAGAAAGAAATCTTATATTTCTGCATAAGTTCTATGAGTCCTTCATTTTTTGGGACACTGTTATGAGGGCTTTCCAAATGTCTTGCACTGAGGAAGAGGCATCCTCTGGCATACCTGCCTATAAAGCCCCCAACCTGGTTGGAGGCTGCAGTGTTATAGGAGTGACTTTGTGGAACGATTCTCCAGCATCTCCCTAACTGCAGCTCTATACACAGACCACAGTGGATCTTGGGAACTCTTTTACCAAGGCTATCTTCTCCCATGATTGCTCATTTGACTGAGGAACAGCCAGGTCGAGGAAAGTTGGTGCGGACGTCCCAAATTTCTTCCAACTTTAGGATTATGGAGGCCACTGTGTTCATATAGAACCCTTGAGCACTGCTCAGAATTCCATTTTGTAACCTTGACCAGATCTGTGACTGCCAGACAATATCTGTACTCTGAGCTACTTGGGCAGTTTTCCTTATGCCTCATGATTCTCATTTGCTCTGGACATAGCACTGTGAGCTTGAAGGTATTATATAGGTAATATATAGACAAGGTATGTGCCTTTTCCTATATCAAGTCCCAATCATTTTTAATTAAACACAGCTGAGGACATTCAATGAAGGAGTAGAACCCTCTCAAGGACGAATCAAGAAAGGGAAATGGATAGCATGGTGAGATTAAAATGAGTAACACAGAAAAGGTTCTGAATACAAATGACCATGTGACATTTCAGTTTTCCCTTGTTTAATAAAACTTTGGCAAAAATATCTACATTTCATGTTATACTTTCTTTCCAAGAATGTTGCAGAGTTGTACATTAATAGCAAACGGAAAAATATACCTTGTTGGAACCGTTACGCAAATTGCTGCAATGAAAAAAGAGAGTGAAAAATTGAAAGAGGGTCGAATACCTTTTCCCTACCCACTGTGTATAGGGTTAGTATTGAAATAGGAGATAATCGCTGCAAGCTCTGTGATATATTAGATCAGATTCTGAGTAAAAAGCAGACAAAATACTGACCAAATGCCCAAAGACAGTGGGAGTGATGCCTACCTCACCCACATACAGTGATTGACAGCTTTTTCTGTATCAGTGTGTGTACAGAGCAAAGTTTTAATCATTGTATTTGGATGTCGGTTAAGCTGTACTTTCACTTTATCTTTAACTTTTTTTTCTGCTTCTTACTCAGCAACCAGTATATCAAAAAACCTATAAACATATATAAATCACAAGAATCCAGCAACTTCTCTGACACAATTCCTGCTCGATACAAATGTGTGAAAGAAAAAACCCACACCATCTGTCAAGTTCCCAATATAAAAAAAAAGGATTTTCTGCTAATATCTTGGAGTCATTTCATACAGGACACCTTCCATATGTAATCTAGCAAAAGTTAAAATTTAGTTTAAAAATGATAGGTAGCTAGATAGATGTCCCAGGTGCTCCTGTGACCCTCACACTGGGTCGCAGATGCACCTGTGTCTCTCTGGTGAGCGGCGCCGCAACCTGCATGTCATGCTGCGGCCGCGCTCACTCCTCTGCTCTATCCCGCTCCTACTCACCTGTCTGCGCTCCAGCCGATGTGATTGGTGATCACCGGACACTGACGCTATATAACCCTGCCCTTTCCTGACTCCCTTGCCAGATCTTTAGTGCATTTTGCCTACTGGGAAAGTGTTCCTGAAGCTGTTCCATTGCGATACCGTGTAGCGTACCAGTTGCCTCTGTCCCCCGACCACGAATTATTGCCGCCTGTCCTGACCTTCCAACCTGTCCCTGACTACAAGTTGCCTAACGATTCTGTACCTTGCTACACCTCAGTTGCCACCACAAGCAAGTTGCGTAAAGGTAGGACTCCCACCACAGCAAGCCCAACCTGGTTTGCGGCAGGCTGGGGTGAACACCGGGACCTACTTAGATTCCGCTCTCTGGCATGGCTTACACCGGTCTAGAGGATCCACTTCTCCATTTAGATAGATGGATAGATAGATAGAGTGTAAACCTTTAAAGGTTATAACAAGCTCAGTGCTATCTAGAGTTAGTGGTAGTTACAACTTGCTTGTCTGATGCACAAGTCAATAAATGCAGCTCTAATCCCCACTATGCCAATCTCAGCATCCAGTGACAGATGTGATGTCAGGATGTAAAATCCCTGTCAGTAGAGATTCAGACCTTTGTTTTATCAATAAAGAAAGCCTGGCCATATGGCGGATTAGGCTGAAAAGTGTAATAATACGGCTTCTTTCACACCACTGACTTACTCCACCAGAGAAATCGTACAAGCTGGGGTCATAAATTTTTTCTGTTTTAAAATTTTTTTTATTTAAGTTTTCACCCTAAATTTAAAATTAAAATTTGAGTCTAACAATTCCCTCCCCCGTTTTTGGGGGTAACAACATTAAACCATAAATGGGAAATTTTAAAAAAGAGGTTAAAATTTAGGACTTAAAGGGAAGGGTTTTGCAAAAAAAAATTTTTTGTAAAATTAAAAAGAAAGGGGGGGAAATTTTTCTCAAAAATTTCCCATTCGGGGCACCCCCGCCGAATTTTTTTGACAAAATTTTATTTTCCTTCCCAAATTTCTTCGGCACGAAAACCCCGTTAAAAAAACAGCTTTTTTTTTCCCCGGCTTTCACAGAGGCCCCCCACAAGGGGGGGTTTTAGAAATTTGGGTTTTCCAAAGCCCTTAAAAAAGCCCGAGGGAGCTTGATTTTTGGGCTTTTAAACAATGTTTTGTTTTTAAATAAGACACGCAGATGGGCCCGCCCCCCCCGGCCCCCAAGAAAACCCCCCCTTCACTTAAAAAAATTTCCCCCGGGCCCCTTAAGAGGGCCAAAAAAACCAACCCCAAAAAAATCCAAGCGGGAAAAGGGAAACCTTGGGGTTTAAAATCCCCTGCCAGCGAAAGCTTTTTTTAAAAAAAAAAAGCGGGGACCCTCAGGGGGCAAAAAATTAAATGACAGAGGGGGGGTGGGAGGGGGACGGGGCCGGGGGAGCCACAGCAAACCCTGGGTCCCCCGGGGAAAAAGGGGAAATGGGCAAAACGGGGAAAGTGGGGGAAAACCCCCCGAGGAAAGGCCCCCAAAAGTGGGGCCCCAATTTACTGAGGAAACGAGGGCCCCCCGGCGGCAAAAAAGTAAAGGGGGTAGCAGGGGGAAGGGGGGGGGGGGGGGGGGGGGGGGGGGGGGGGAAAGTGACAATTTTTGGGGGGGCCCGGGAAAAAAAGTATTAAAGGGACCCAAAAGTGGCAAAAAAAATAATACAGGGGTAGGAAACGACCCGGGAAACAGCAAAGAAGAAATTTTAAGGGAAAAGGGGGAAAAAATGACCCTTCTTGGGGGGCCCCGGCCAAAAAAAATTTTTAGGCCCCCCAGAAATGGCCCCAATCAAAAATGTGGGGGGGTCCCCGGGGGCAGCAGTAAAGGAAAAAAAAAATTTTAGAAAAAGTGGCACAATGACAAAATTCCGGAAGGCCCGGGTTAAAAAAGTAAAAATTTGGTTCCCCCAGAGTTGGGGGACCCAAACAAAACAAATTGGGGGAGGTCCCCCCCGGGGGCAAACCCCGTTAAAAGAATCCCCGGGAAGGGGGGCACAAATTTAAAAATTCCCGGAGGCCCCGGGAAACAGTAAAATTTTGGGCCCCAGAGTTTGGCCCCCCAATCCCCACAGTGTGGAAGGTTCCCCCCCCGGGGGCAAACCAAAAATTAAAGAGAAACAGGCCCAAGGGGCCCCCAATTTAAACCCCTTCGGAGGGGGGCAAAAACAGTAAAAAAAAAGGGCCACCCGAGTGGGCCAAAAATCCCCAAAAGTGGGGGGGGAGGTTTCCCCCCCCCCGGGGGGCAAAACCAGTATGGGGGAAAACCCGGGGGATTGGGCAAAAAAGGACATTTTGGAGGTGGAAAAAAAAGGGGGAATTCCACAGAATTGGGCACAATGAAAGAGAAACGGGAAGGGGTTCCCCGGCCCGGGAGCAGCAGAGGTCAGGCCTGGGCACAAAAAGCCCACAGTGGGGGGGGGCCCCGGGCAGGGTTCCCCCCCGCAGCAGCAAAGGGGGTCCAAAAGGGGGGTGGGGACAATGGGCAAATTCCCGGAGGTTGGGGAAAAAAAGGAGGAAAGGCCCCAGAAATGGCAAAAAAAATGACCTTTTAGAGGGGGAGGGCCCGGCCCCGGCCCCGGCAGCAGCAAAAAGGTTCCCCGGGCCCGTGGGAAAAATTTAAAAATTTTTGGAGGGGGCCAAAAAAAAAGGAGGGGGCCCCACAGAAAAGGGGGAAAAAAGGAAATGAAGGAAAAGGAGGTCAAAAGGCCTTTCAGCCCCGCATGAGGGCAGGCCAAATTGGGGGAAAAAATGAACCCCCCTTTTTTGGGGTGGGGGGCAAAAACCCTTTTTTAGGGGCCCCAAGTGACACCAAAGATACGTGTGGAGGGGGGCCCCGACAGCAGCAGCAAAGAGATCAGGGAGGCACAATGGAAAAAAAATTCCGGGGGGCCCGGCCCCAAAACCCCGTATTTGGCCCCCCCAGGAAATGGCACAAAAAATTTCAGGGGGAAGGGGCCCCCGAAAAAGCACAAGGGAAAGGGGGAAAACAGGCCCGTGGGGGAAAAAAATGGAAAAAATTCCGGAGGCCCCGGGGGAAAAAAAGGGAAAAAAAGGCCCCCCAGAGTGGCCAAAAATCCCCACGTTTTTGGGGGGGGTTCCCCCGGCCCGGGAGCAAGGTTAAAGAGATTCCCGGGCCCCGTGGGGACAATTAAATTTTTCCCCCAAAGGGGGCCTTTTAAAAAAAATTAAAAAGGGCCCCCAAAAAAGTGGGGAAAATCCCCCACATGGGGGGATGGTTTACCCCCGGCAAACAATTAAAAGGGGGATCAGGCCCGTGGGGGACGAAGACATTTCCCCGGGGGCGGCCTTAAAAAAGTAAATTTGGGCCAACCAAAAAATTTGGCCCAAAAAATCACACCCGTGTGGAAAGGGCAACGGCGGCAAAACAGTAAGGGGAAACAGGCCCGTGGCCCAAAAAAATAAAATTCTGGGGGGAGGGCCCAAAAAAAGTATTTTAAAGGGCCCCCAAAGTGGCAAAAGTCACACCAGTGTGGGGGGGTCCCGAAAAAGCCAAACGCAAGAAAATCAGGCCGGGCCAAAAAATCCCCTTTTTGGAGGTTTGGGGGAAAAAGGGGGGAAAACCACAAAAAATGGCACCAAAGAAAATGAGAAGGGAGGTCCCCCGGCGGGGAGCCCAAAAATGAAGTCCCCGGCAGGGGGGCTCAAAAACACAGTTGGTTTGGGGGGCACGGCAGGGGGGTCACAGGGAAACCAAACATGAGGGCAAGGAAATTTTGGCCAAAAAAATGAAAATTTTGGGGGGGTGGCAAAAACCCGGGGGAAGCCCCCCAGAGTGGGGGACAATGAAATGAGAAACGAGGTCCCCCCCCCCCCCTTGGGGGAGCAGCCCAAGAGGCAGGCAAGGGGGGCCCCAATGACAAGGGGGGGGAGGAAAAATTGGCAAGGGAGCCACAGCCCGCACATTTAAAAGGGCCAAAAAACCCCGTGGCAAAAAAGGAAAAACAGTGGGGGGAAAGGTTCCCCGGGAAAAAAAAGCAAAACAAACACAGAGCATGGGGGCCCCCTAGGGTGGGGAACCCAAAAAAAAAGGTTTGGGGGGGGGGGGCAATACCAAAATCCCCTGGTAAAGGAAAGGTGGGGAAGGGGAGATGGGGAAAAAAAGTTCCCCGCAAATTTTTGGGGGGCTTTAGGACCGGGTGGCGGCCCAAAACAGAAAAGGGGGGCTGAGGCAGGTTAAATTTTTTAAAAACCCCGAAAGGGCGCCTTAAAAAAAGGAGGGGGGTGGGGAAAAACCCCCCCGGCCACCCCCGATGCCAAACCCCCTTGGGGAAATTTCATCTTTAAAAAAGGTTCCCCGTTTTTTTTCCCCCCTTTTCCCCGGGGGGCCCGCGGGTTTTTTTCCCCCTTGGGGGTTTAAAGGGTTGGGGGCCCCCCCGCAAACCCCGAAAAAACCCGCTCGATGGCCCCCACTACTGGCCCGGGCCAAGGGGCCCGCCTTTTCCCCCCCAATGCAAAAAATTTTGGGAAGGTTTTTTCGGACCAAAAATCCCCGGATTTTGGCCCGCCCGGTAATTTCCCGCGGATCCCTTCCAACTGAGGGGCAAAAGGGGCCTTTCCCCCAATAGGCCCCCCAACCCCCGTTTGGGGGTTTAAAGGGAAAAGCCTTTTCCAAAGGTTCCCCCCGCGCGCCCCCACGGGGGGCGACTGGGGCCCCCCCTCCCCTAGGGGGAGGGGGGATGGGAAACTGCCCCAACAATGAAATCCCCCAAATTAAGGGTTTTCTAAAATCCCTGGACGGTACTGGGTCCTACCCCCCAACCCTTTACCCCCCCAACCCGGGGGCAAATAAAAAAACCCTGGGGAACCCCCCCCCGGTCCCGACCCGAAGAGGGGGGGACAAATGCCCCCCCCACATAGGCCCCAAAGGCCAACCCGATTACGGAGGATTTCCCCCCATAGTTTTTTAGTTTTTTTTCCCCCCCTTTCCCCTTTTAATGCCTTGGGGAAAAAAGGGTTTTCCCCTTTTTTTGGGGGCCCGGTAAAACCCAGGGGCCTATTAGCCAAACCAAAAAAAAGCATTGGGGGGCCGGGGGGCCCTCTGGGGACAAAAGGAAAATCCCCAGGGGCCCCCCCCCTGGCCTTTCCCTTTCCCCCCTGGGGTACCGCCAAAGGGGGGGCCCTTTTTTGGGGTTTTTTATCCCCGCCTCATCTTCCCCCCATCTTTCCCCCCAAAATTCCCCCCCAGCTTCTCCCCCGGGGTCCTCCCTCTTGGGGCCCCCTGGGTTAAAAAAAAAACCCCCTCATTTTCACCAGACCCCAAAGCTTCTGGGTCCAAAAGTACCTTCCCCCCTTTCCCCCTTTTCCCCCCCCCCCCCAAAATGGACCCCCCCCCCCCCTGGGGGAAAATGGTTTAGCCCCAAAAACCTCTCCCCTTTACCCCCCCCCCCCCAGACAGATTTTTTTTTAGCAAAACCTTTTTCCCAGGAAAATGAAAAACCCTGGAATGACCCCTTTTTCCCCCCCCCCGGGAGTCCCCCCCTGAAATGGAAAAAATAACGTCCGGGCCTTTCCCCGAAAGGCCCAAACCCAAAAAAGGGAGGGGTCCACGCCCTGAGGCCCGCCCCCGGGCTTTTAAAAATTTAAAGGTTTTTCCCGGGGAAATAAAATTTTTGTCTGCCCCCGGAAAAACCCCTCAAAAAAAACCCTTAATGGCCCCCTTTTCCCCCGGGTTTTCATTTCAGTTTTGGTCCCCCCAAAATGTGGGCCCCGGGCCCTTTTAAAAAACCCCGCGGGGGGAAACATCCCCCAAAAACAAAAAGGGGGGGTTGGGGGGAAGGGGGGCCCCCCTTCCCGGGGCCCCTCCAATTTTGAGGAAAGGGGGGGTTTTCCCGGGGTTTTGGGAAAAATGGATTTAAAGTTTGGGGAAAGCCCCAAAAAGTTTTCCCCCGGGGCCCTTTTTTAGAAAAATTTTTTTTGAAATCCCGGGGGAAGAAATTTTTAGGGAAAAACCTTTTTTACAACCCCGAAATTGGAAAAACGTCCCCATTGGGAGGGGGGCAAAGGACCATCCCCCCCTCGGTGCCCGGGGCGGGCCCCCATGGGTTTTCCCCCCCCCATTGTCCGTACCCCTGGGGTTTTTTTGATTTGCAAATTTGGGGGCGGAGAAAACCAAAACATTTGATTTCCCCGCTGCCCTGGAAAAGCCGGGGTCCCTTTTTCCCCCCCCCTTTTGGACCTTTCCCCCCCCCGAGGCAAAACCAGGGGGGTAGAAAAATGCGTGACAACCCCTTTGGGGCCCCCACAAAAAATGTGGTTTTTGAATTGGGGGCATTAAAAATTTTTGGAGGCTGAAAGGGGGGGGGGGTGGGGGGGTTTGGGGAGGGGGGGAAAGGGGGAAAACCCTTGGCGGGAGGGAGCCCGTTTTTTTTTAACCCAACGTGGGGGGGGAAAAAAAGCGGCCCTTTTTCCTGTCCCCAAGGTTTTTTTGGTGTTTTTCCTGGGCCTTGGAAAAAAAACACATTCCCCAACCCCTGGGGGCCCCCTAAAAAGGCCCCTGTTTCTTTTGGCCCCCCACCGAAAATTTTCAGCTCCCAGACGTCCGCGGGCCCCGCCGTGCACCCCTTTGGGAACCAAAAACCCCCTTTAAACCAAGGGAGAAACCCAACCCCTTTTTTTTCTAAATTTTTTTAATTAAAAATGGCCCCGGAAATGCCCCCTTTTTTTGGGAAAAAAAAATTTTTCGGGTTGGAAAATCTCCTCCCCGGCCCGGGGAAAAAAAAAAAGCCCCTTAGTTTTTTCTTGAACGGGCAGAGGGGCCCCCCAAATTTTGGGAAAAGGGAAAAGGGCCTTGGCCCGTAAACCCAACCAAATTGGCCCGGACCAAAAGGTCAGCTTTTCTGCAAACCCTTTTGGGGTGGTTGGGGAAAACCCCTACTGGGGTTTTCCCCTTTTTCAAACCCCCTCGCTGAACCCTGGGGGCGCCATGGGGTAGCGAGGAAAAAAGGAGAAAAACTGGAAAAACCCCGTGCCCCCGGGGGCTGCCCCGCCGTTTTTCTGCGGCGGCAGGAAGGGGGCCACCCCCCATCCCCGAAAACCAAAGTTTTTCCCCCCAGGCCCCCGGATGGGGGGACCCCCCTTTTCAATGGTTTTTTGACACAGGGCCGTGGGTGCCCCAAAATTTTCCCCTGGCCACGGGTTTCCCCACTTTCTGCTTTAAAAGGGGTTCCCTACATATTTCCCACATTTTGGCTTCCCCCGGTGGGCCCCTTTTTGAAAAGAAATGCCACACCGGGCCCAAACCCAAACGGATTTTAACCCCAAACGCCCCCGCCCCTGAGTGACTACGCCGCCCGCTGGGCCCCGGGCGCTGAGCCCCCCCGGGGGCCCGCTACTTTTTTTTTGGAACCCGCGAAAACGGGTTTTTTTTTCCCCGTTTGGGCCCTTTGGGAACCCGAAACCCCAAAACCGGCCTTTTTTATTTCCCCCTGACTCCACGGCCCCCCCGACCCCCCCCATGCCCGGCTTTGGCCCCCGCCCGCCCCCCAAAGCGGCCCAAACTGACGCCCTCCTTCCCCCTGAAAAGATTAAAGAAAACCCTTGCCCCCCACCCAGCTCCCCCCGTGCCCCGGTTTGGGCTTAAAACATCATCTAATTTGGGGGGTTTTTTAACGTTCCCCCCCCTGGCCGTTCCCCCCCATCACCCCGGGCCCCCCCTTTGGGATGGCCAAAAGGCCCGGGCCCCCCTTTCCCCCCAACATGACCTCCCAAAGCCCAACCCCCCTCCCAAAATTTTTATACTTTTCCGCCTACTTTCAAAGGAAAGCAGGGGGGTATTGGCCCCAATTTCCTTCCCCTTTCCAAAGGAAAGTAGCTGTGACTTGGGCCCCCCCCCTCAAATTGTTCATTCCTCCCCTAAAATACTGTAGTGGGCCCCCTGACCCCAACCAAAAATAGTTGATCCCCTGGCCTTGGGGGGGGAAACCGGGAAAATTGGGGAAAAAGAGGCGGGGAAAAGGGGAAAAGGGGAGGGGGCCCCCCGGAACCCCCCCCTCCCCGGGGCCCCCGCCAAAAATTTTAAAGGGTTTTTTGGGCCTGGAAAGGTTTTTCCCAAACCCACTTTTTGGCTTTGGGGTTTTTCAGAAAAGTCCCTTCCCCGGGAGGGAAAAAGGATGACCCCAAATCAAAACCCAATTTAAGAAAACCCTTTTTGGGTTTCTGAACAAAACCCCCCCGGCCGCCCCAGATGGAAAAGGCGGGGGAAAATTTTTTGGGCCCCCCCACCCCAGTGACCCCCGCTTTCGACTTCCCCCCTTTCTGTGGCCTTTTCCCACCCGGGGCCGGTTTTTCCCGGAAAAAGTTTTGTGCCAGCCCCACTTTGCGGTTTCAGAGGGCCGCTTTTTTTTTCCTTTTCCCCGCCCTACTGTTTTTTTTTTTTCGAAAAAAGTTTCAACAAAAATTTTTTTATTAAAGATAACTTTAAAAAAATAAATTTTACTTCCCCCCGTTTTTTTGACCCCCCCAAAATTGAAACCCCCCGTTAACAAGCCTTGGGTCCCCTTTTTTAAAATAAATTTGGGGCCCCCACAAATTTGGGCCAAGGAAAAAAAATTTTACCTTTTTATGTTGGGGGGGGGTTTTAAAAAAAACAGTTGGGGGTTTTTTTTTAAATGTAAAAAGCCCCCCAAAAAAAGGCCCCAAAATTTAACCTTTTTGGGCATGAAAAATTTTGGCTAAAGGAAAAAATGTAAAAATATTTTTGGGGGGTTTTTAAAAAAGGGCGGTTTTTTTTTTTTTGTTCAGGGACAAACCCCAAAATAACCCCTTTAAATTTAAACCCCTGGATTTTAAAATTTTCCCCCAAAAAAAAATTGAGCCCCCCCAAAAAAACAAAAAAAGGGTTTGTAGCGTTTTTTCAATTTCCCTGGTTTTTTTCCCCAAAGCCACACAAAAAAAAGAGATACAGTTTGAAAATTTAACCCTTTTTTCTTGTGTATTGGGTACAAAGGAAAAAATTTTTAAAAATTTTTTTTGGCGTTTTTTTAAAAAAACGGGTTTTAATTTTTTTTTCCCCCGCCAAAAACCCCCAAAAACAACGCTTTAAAATTTTAAACCCCCGGAAAGAAAAATTTCCCCCAAAAAAATTTTAGCCCCCGGGGACAAACCCAGTAAACTTTTGGGAAGCGTGGTTTAAAAGAATTTTCGTGGTTTTATTTTTACAAAACCAAAACAACAAAAGAAAACCAAAATTTTTTAATTTTTAACCCTTTTCTTTTTGAAATTTGGCCCACAGGAAAAAATTTTTTAAAATTTTTTGGGGTTTAAAAAAGACGGTTTTTTTTTTTTTGACAGCCCCCCACCCCAAAACCCAAAGCTTTAAATTTAACCCCATGGATGAAAATTAAAGCCAAAAAAAAATTTAGCCCCCCCCAAAAACCCCCTAGCTTTGGAAACCCTTTTTTCAATTTTTCCCCCTGGTTTTTTCCCACGCCACACAAAAAGAGATTTCAAATTTTTTAAAAAAAAAAAACCTTTGCTTTGGGGGAAATTTTGGGTACAGGGAAAAAATTTTTAAAAAAATTTGGGCATTGAAAAAGGAAAAGGTTTTCCCCTTTAGGGGCAGCCCCACCCCCCAAAACCCAAAGCTTAAATTTTAAACCCCCGGATTGGGAAATTGGGGCCAAAAGGAAAAAATTTAGCCCCCAAAAAAAATTTGAAAGCTTTTTTTTAGCTGTTACAATTGGGGTTTGTTTCCTTTCGCCCCAAAAAAACAAAATACAGTTTTTTAATTAACCTTTTCTTGGGGAAAAATTTGGCCCCACAGGAAAAAAAAATTTTAATTTTTTTTTGGCGTTTAAAAAAAACGGGTTTTTTTTGGGGGGTTTCCCGCAAAAACCCAAAACAAAAAAAAACGCTTTTTTTAAAACCCCTTGGGGGTGTAAATTTTGCAATTTGAAAAATTTAGCAGCCAAAAAAAGAAAATGGTAATTTTTTAATTTTTAAAAAAACCGTTTTTTTTAAAATTTAAAAAAACAACAGGGAAAAAAGGGCCAAAATCCCACCCTTTGGGTATTGAAAAATTAAAAAATGCAGCGCCCCTTTGGGCCCCCACACTGGGGAAAAAATTTAGAAAAACCAATACCCCAAAAAAAAATTAAAAAATAGAACAAAAGAAAACATTTCCCCGGGGACAAAGAAAAAACACCCCCAACCCGAAAATTGCTAATTTTTAAAAAAAACAAATTTTTCAGTAAAAAGCTATCAGCCCCCCCCGGGGGGCACCTTCCCCGATGAGAACAGTGGGAAAGGAAATGGTTTACTCCCGGCGGCCCCCCGCCCCGGGGCCCCTTTTATAGAAAACCCGCCGGTCTCTGAAATTGGGGGTTTTTTTACCTCTGCAAAAATGTTCCCCTTGCGGCCCATTTCCCCCTTCCCTTTCCCCCCCCAGAGTGGGTTTTTCTTTTTCCCCCATGGGAGCGCCATGTGCTTTGCACCATTTTTTTCCAAAACAAAAACAAACTTTTCGTTCCCCCGAAGTTAACCCCCCAAAATTCCCACTTTCGTTTCCCCCAAACCCAAAGGGTTTTCCCCGGAAAAAAATCAAAAAGTTTTGGGAATTTTGATTTTGCCCATTTTCCCCAATTTGTATAAAAGAAAATTCTTTTTAAAATTTTTCAAATTAAAAAGGGGAATTTCCAATTTTTTTTTTTTAAATAAAAACCCAAAAATTTTGGGCTGAATTGCTATTTTTATAAAAAAGTAAAAAAAATCCCCAACAATAAAATACTATTAGTAAAAGGTTTTTTTAAATTTCTAGTAATAGTAAATAATAGTTTAGTAGTTTGTTTTGAGTGAACCGTTCGGAAAAAGTTAATTCGAGTTGATTTTACGTTTTTTTCCCAAACCCCAAAATGAACCGAATTTTTTGCTGCAAGTTTGGTAAAATTCGAGTTTGGGACATGCGTTCAGCGCCATTTCAGTTTTGCTGGCTGCATTTTTCCAATCTTTATTCAGAGCGCCCAAAAGTTCATTTCTCCTGTTTTGGGGGTCCAGCCAATGCAGAAGACATCATCAGTAAATCTGCCATAGAAAGAAATGCAAGTGTTGCAGCATTGCTTCCAGGGTTCTTTCATAAGACAGCGTTAACAGATATTCCATAGAAATAATTTTTTTTTATACTATTTGCTTGTAGTTACATTTTTTTGATTCAAAAAGACTTCTGTGTTGCACTGTTGCTGCAAGGGTTCTTCCATAAGAACAGATATTCCATAGAAAAAATTATATTTCTACTCCTATTTGCCAGTTGAAAACATAGGTATTTAAGAGCACTGTTGATTTGCTGTCAGGGTTCTCCCAGAACCTCCTGGGGGGACCTAGTGAATGACCTGCAGAGAGCTGGGACCAACGTAACATAGGCTACGATCAGTAACACACTACACCGCCAGGACTCAGATCGTGCAGGGGCCAGACGTGTCCCCCCCTGCTTAAAGGGTGTTTGCACAATAAAATTGATCTGGGAAGTTTTAAAATAAAAAATAAACTTTTCCCCCATTATCATTATTTAAAAAAATTTAGTACGGTTTTTTTTTTTTTA